>CM040915.1:37543240-37760740 GCA_023029165.1 Gobiocypris rarus | reverse complement strand
TCTGAGAAGAACAGAAAGTATGTCAAGACTTCTCAGCCTTGAATAATCCTTTCAAATACTGTCAGACAAAAAACATTTTGAAAGCCTGACTGTTGCTGGGTAATGTCAGACACAGATGTTCATTGAACTAACAGGGTATTTGATCAGATCAGCTCTGCTTGGTTAGGTTAGGGTACATATTGTTTTATGTAAAGTGGTTGTGGTTCCACTTTGCATAAAACAGGAACAAGACCATTTAGTAAATAGGTAACTTTTTTGCTGATAGTGGGGTTAATGACTAATAAGATAATCAAATATAAAGAAAGGGCACTATATTTAAAAATACATATATTTTAGAATACGTTTTGTATTGATGTTGGTTTTATATGGTTTTAAAAACGTAAGACCATTTCCTTACACTGGAAATACATGCAAGTGTAATACATGTGAGTACCTTGGACGTTTCTCCAAGGTAAAAGGTATATTTTACTTGATTTTATTGGTTCATAAATTAATTGCACCACATTTCATAATTTGAACTAACCTTGCTTTGTCATAAAAATGTCAAATTATGTAATGTTTTAAGATTACTCATTGACCAAATTTGCCAGGGCCGTCTCTATAATATAATTTCCTGTTTTGTTCTTTTTCTACATGTCTCTGCAGTTTGGTCTCTTTACATGAACATTTTATGGTTTTCATATCTAAATATACAGGTCCTTCTCAAAAAATTAGCATATTGTGAAAAAACTTTATAACATTATTGTCCATAATGTAATGATAAATTAAACTTTCATATAATATTTTAGATTCATTGCACACCAACTGAAATATTTCAGGTCTTTTATTGTTTTAATATTGATTATTTTGGCATACAGCTCATGAAAACCCAAAATTCCTGTCTCAAAAATTTGCATATTTCATCCGACCTTTAAATTAAAAAAAGTCAACCTTAAAATAATTATGTTCAGTTATGCACTCAATACTTGGTCCGAATCCTTTTGCAGAAATGACTGCTTCAATGCGGCGTGGCATGGAGGCAATCAGTCTGTGGCACTGCTGAGGTGTTATGGAGGCCCAGGATGCTTCGATAGCGGCCTTAAGCTCATCCAGAGTGTTGGGTCTTGCGTCTCTCAACTTTCTCTTCACAATATCCCACAGATTCTCTATGGGGTTCAGGTCAGGAGAGTTGGCAGGCCAATTGAGCACAGTAATACCATGGTCAGTAAACCATTTACCAGTGGTTTTGGCACTGTGAACAGGTGCCAGATCGTGCTGAAAAACTAAATCTTCATCTTCATAAAGCTTTTTAGCAGATGGAAGCATGAAGTGCTCCAAAATCTCCTGATAGCTAGCTGCATTGACCCTGCCCTTGATAAAACACAGTGGACCAACACCAGCAGCTGACATGGCACCCCAGACCATCACTGACTGTGGGTACTTGACACTGGACTTCAGGCATTTTGGCATTTCCTTCTCCCCAGTCTTCCTCCAGACTCTGGCACCTTGATTTCCGAATGACATGCAAAATTTGAGCTACAGTCCAGTGCTGCTTTTCTGTAGCCCAGGTCAGGCGCTTCTGCCGCTGTTTCTGGTTCAAAAGTGGCTTGACCTGGGGAATGCGGCACCTGTAGCCCATTTCCTGCACACGCCTGTGCACGGTGGCTCTGGATGTTTCTCCAGACTCAGTCCACTGCTTCCGCAGGTCCCCAAGGTCTGGAATCGGTCCTTCTCCACAATCTTCCTCAGGGTCCGGTCACCTCCTCTCGCTGTGCAGCGTTTTTGCCACACTTTTTCCTTCCCACAGACTTCCCACTGAGGTGATACAGCACTCTGGGAACAGCCTATTTGTTCAGAAATTTCTTTCTGTGTCTTACCCTCTCGCTTGAGGGTGTCAATGATGGCCTTCTGGACAGCAGTCAGGTCGGCAGTCTTACCCATGATTGCGGTTTTGAGTAATGAACCAGGCTGGGAGTTTTTAAAATCCTAAGGAATCTTTTGCAGGTGTTTAGAGTTAATTAGTTGATTCAGATGATTAGGTTAATAGCACGTTTAGAGAACCGTTTCATGATATGCAAATTTTTGAGATAGGAATTTTGGGTTTTCATGAGCTGTATGCCAAAATCATCAGTATTAAAACAATAAAAGACCTGAAATATTTCATTTAAAATATATGAAAGTTAAATTTTTATCATTACATTATGGAAAATAATGAAGTTTTATCACAATTTGCTAATTTTTTGAGAAGGACCTGTATAATTTCATGCAGGCTATGCAGTGATATTTTACATTTGATTACTATTTTTGTACCTGAAAATCTAGTTAGTATAGTAGTATATATATATAATGTTGGAAGGTTGGAATTATGTTGGTGCAAATTGTGTACTCATGGTCGTTTATGTCTTTCTATGTATTCCCTGCAGACCGTCAGGTCACTTTGAAGCCGTACTGCGTGTGGATGTCTCCGACCCTCGCTGGATGATTCCATCTCTGTGATGAAAGGCTTATCCAGCAGCCGCAGCCACCACCACGTGGTGACCTGTGACACCTCTTTTGACTCCATGGGTCACCACTTGGACCACAAGCCCTACCTCATCAGCCAGGTCGACAGCCCCCACCCAGTCGACCATTCTTACTACTCCCAGAGAAGCCCCTACCAGCCTGACTGCGTGGTGCCTTACGGGACCTTCCCCCGCCGACACTACAACTCTCAGCATGAGCTCAAGGAAGAGACTGCTGTGGTTCCTTACACTGGGGGAGGGGTTCCAGCCAACAAGGGCCAACAGCGTCTTCCCATTGCACTGTTGGATCAGTTCGACCGGCAACTTCCAGTGCCTCGGGACGGCTATCACACACTACAGTACAAGCGTGCTGCCGCAGCCTTGGAGCAACGAAGCGACAGCCCTGGCCGAATCCGGCACCTGGTGCACTCTGTTCAGAAGCTCTTCACCAAGTCCCACTCACTAGAAGGCCCACACCACGGTCATGGCCATGGCAAGGGCAGCATCAACGGAGGCAAGGCCAGCCCTGATGGAGAACCCCCTGCTATTCGGCACCGCAAGCGCAGCAAGAGCCGGGAGCGCTGCAAGTCGGCTGAGCCCAAGAACCGGACACCACCTTCCGGCTACTGGAGCTCAGATGACTTGGAACGTGAGGCCTGCTTGTTTCACCATGGACCACCAGGCGTCATGACCATGGGCCGTCACCCGGATAAGTCACAGTCACAGTACTTCCTGGAGGCCTACAACACCATCAATGACCAGGCACTTAAAAACTCCCGCAGCAACAACGATTTGGGCAAGTGCTCGACGTGCACAAGCATCCCGCTGAGCGTGGACGCTTCACAGCTCGTGAAGAAGAGCTCGTGGTCGTCCTCTCTCACGGTGAGCAGAGCACGTCAAGTCTACCAGAAGGCCTCGGTAAATGTAGATAAGGCTCTAGTGAAAGCAGAGGCTTGTCAGCAGGAGCGCTCATGCCAATTCTTGCAGGTATGCAAAAAGCCTTTCGATTCTCCCCTACACCCACATGCTCGCCTAACCCACCTCCACCTTTCCACCACCCCTCCTCTTCCTCCTCCACCACTGGAGAGAGCCTCCAGTTTTGATTTGAGTTCTGCCGAGAAGTAAGTGCAACCCACTAGCTGCCTTACTTTCTGTTTAGCTGACAAGCATCTGTTTGGATCCATTCAATCTCTGACTGGTATTATTTCCCTCTCTAAACCTGAAAATCACTTCTTTTTTTACCAATGTTTTCCTGAAAGTTCTTTTTTATTGGGCTGTGTGTGTGTGTGTGTGTGTGTGTGGGCATGTTTTTGTGAAATATCAGGACACAAATGTGTATAATGACATGGGTATGACATAGGTATTACAAAAGAGGGTGAAATATGAGGACGTTCCCCATGTCCTCACTTTTCAAAATGCTTATAAATCACACAGGATTAGTTTTTTTAACAGAAAGTAAACTGCGTCTCCTGTGATGGGTAGGTTTAGGGGCAGGGGCAGTGTAAGGGGATAGAAAATACGGTTTGTACAGTATAAAATGCATTACGCCTATGGAATGTCCCAACATTTCACAAAACAAACGTGTGTGTGTGTGTGTGTGTGTCTGTGTGTGTGTGTGTGTGTCTGTGTCTGTGTGTAGGTGGTGGGATAGGATGGATCTGACTGGATAAGCAGTGTTCTTGTTGATCCATATGAAGACAATAGTCTTTATAGATCAATTAGATATGTGGTTGGTTGCATAAACTGCTTAGAGCCTTAGACTATAATCTTACAAGCTAGTCATCAATTTGTTTTCCTTTAAGACTTGTCATAACTTTTGTATGTCAGGTACACAAAAAAGTAGGTCTAATTTGAATTTGAAAAGTTAAGTCTGATAACCCCTTGACTAACTGCTGGTTGGTCAGACTAATACACAGTCCTTAACATAGTGGCTATGTTTATGCAACTGGCCACTGGTGTCATGAATAATTAGGTCCTAGCGCAGCATACTGCAATCTTAGTTTATACCCTATCTTATACCCTGTGCAGCAGAGTTTCAGAATTGAGGAATTTGCACCCTTTCCATTCATGAACGTGAATTTAAATTGGCCACACACCATAGGAAGTTGAATTGGAATTTGAATTGGAATGACAAGAAGAATGAACTGTCCACCCTGGTCCAATAAAATAAAATAATTAAATATTTAATCTGGAATATATAAACTAAATGTATGTAAATTCATTTCAGATTAATTTCAGATTCAGAATTTAAATTGGCATTACAGGTATGGTTGTTTGATCAGGCATTACAAACGGCTACCCCCTTTGGTCCTCAACAGGCAAGCAAATTGTTCATGAAAGTGGTTGATTGAACAAGAAAACCACCGAATCACTGTTGTGCTGATACTCTGTATAACAGCATTCTTATGATATTGTTTAAATATAGTTTGATTGAGAGCATTGACACATTTAGTTTTTATGGAATCGCTACATCCTCAGTACTTTTGTCTTTAAAGGGCATGTGTCAGTTTTTAGAGTTTAATATGAATCATTGAGTCAGAAATAGAATAACATAAAAGTTGGGGTGAGAGGGAACTCAGTGTATCTGATATTATTAGAAGTTGTTCCTATTCATGTACGTAAGGCTGCACAGTCCTCAAAGTCTGAGTGAACAGACAAATGAGGTAACCCGTTACGTTATACATGCATTAAATGAGCGAACTAGAAAAGATCTTAAGACCACCTGCAGCGGACTGTGAATCAGAGTTTGCACGTGGGTAGCCCATACTAATTCAGAGGCTAAATTGAGCTGGCAGGATGTCTCACATGTTCTCTATCATGCTCTGTCAATACAAAGAATAATTGGCATCTTTCTTCGGGGCTAAATCTGGACGGCAGTTGCCATAGTAACCGTGAGTGACAGGGCATTGCACTGTGCAGTTCTTGTTCTAAAGGTTTGTAGAAACATTTTCTTAGACAGGCATTCAGAGAGTTTGTCAATGTCAAGTTATAATTATTATTTAGATTTAATGGACTTCATACAAAAAAATAAGGTTTTATGACTTTTGTATTTGAGGGTCAGTACATCTCTGTGTGTCTGTGCATTAGCTCATGAGCTCTTATGTTTGCTTTGTATTGAAGCAAATGAATGCAGGTCTATTACGAACATAGACATAGAGGGGGACTCGCCCCCTGTATTTACAATGATCAATCAGTGTAGGGTTTTCAATGATCAATTCTTTCAATATTATGTTTCATCACATCCTTATATTCAAAGTGCAATAAGCGATTTCAGTAGAATGGCACCTGTCTCTGACACATCTCTCTACAGTTAGATTCTTTGACTTGCCAGTCAGAACATTTTAAGGCCCTTTCTGCCTGTCAGTCATTTTGTGCATTCACAGGGAAGCCCATATATGGTAAGCACTAAGCAGGAAGCTCAGAGCATGGTAGGTAAAGCAGATCATTCTAGTTCAGTTGTTAGCTGTGTGATATTGCTGGAAAAAAAGCCCTTTTAATTTTTTGGCTGTGCTTGTTTGTAGGGTTTCACAATTTGGCCAAATTTTTTTATATATAACATGAAACATTTAATATGACCTATTCTAATAATGTTGAGTAATATTATTACTAAATCAAAATATGAAACAAATGTTATTGTAATATTTCACTGTAAAATACAATTTTGTATTAAAGTATTTAATAAAAAATGTATAATAATATTAATAGTTATAATATATACTGACAACAATCTTGATGCAAGTTTGGAAACACATGTTATATGGAGTGACATTTACTGTGAACCAAGCGCTCTGAGACACTGAAGACAATGGATCATGTGCTGTACATGTGTAAAAGCACACAGTGCTGCAGTGTGCTGAAACATGCAGTGCATGGATTTATGTAATTTAAAATTTGAAAATCACACTGTTACACTAAGATTTCGGCATTATTCAGAATAATCATCGGGCCTTAGTAGTTCCAGAACAGCTAACATTGCTTACTGCACTTTTAAAAATGTTAAAAATGTGCTACATCGGGCTAGAATAATCAGCAGCTAAAGATATAAACTGAAATTCTGTTAATAAAAGGAAATGGAAGCTCTCATGTGGGACACAGTCTTTCATCCCTTGAAATGATCAAGCAAAGCCCAATCTGCTGTGAGGACTCTGAGCTCTGTACCCAGGTCTGCTCAACAGGATTTATTCTCATTTTCTGCTCATTAGACGCGACTTGACGAAAGGCTTGTGTGGGTGTTGGTGGTATCTTTGAAGGAATTTTTGTGTTTGTTGGGTCTGTGAGTTTGTGTGTGGGCAAGGAACCGGTGTTACTGGAGTCATTCTTGCTCTGACTGCCTTTTATACACTAACTGACGTCAAGGCCAGCCGTTTCCCCAGTAACACAAGCTCTGCAGTGATTCATATAATCACAGTGAAATTCTTTAAAGTGGGATTTTCTCTCGATGCCAGCCGAGTATCTCTGTCTATATACCTTAAAATGAACCTCCATGCAGAGTGATGCCTGCAGCATACCAGCTCGAAAAACACAGCAGTGCTCTCTGTTAGCATTCATTTGTATGGCCTTAGAATGAGCTTGCAGTGATTTCATGCTCTCACTTTGACACTGATTTAATAATAATAATAATAATAATTAATAATAAGGAAGGGCCCATTACCAAAGTGTTGAACAGTTGCATTTATAACATACTGGCAGGTATTTGTGTAACACTAAGTTCGCAATGAGTTCACCCTTGCTTTGAGGTCAAGTAATAAGTTAAAGCAACTAAAATGAGACCAGAATAGACCCTGCTTCTGTTATACATCTACTGGCATAGTTGCAGTCTTTTTACTTGATTTATTAAAAGATACATTTAGTTGTCATAATGGAAATAGAGCCTGGGTCTTTATGGATTTGTATTGATGTTTCTTATAGTGCATAAGAATGTCCTTATATACTTTAGTAGGGGTGTAACGATACCCTCATGTCACGATTTGATACTGAACTCATGATAGAATATTACCGCGATACTCCATGACATATGGTAAAAGGAAGGTTAACAAAATATGTTCTGTTGATTAAAATGCTAAATTTGTTATTACTTTGAGGGTATTTTAGACATATATGCTTGCACTATGTCACTGGCTATATACATTTAAAATAATGTAGGCCACATTTTTACTGGTAACAAGAAATTTGGCATTATCAGGACCCACAAATATTCCCCCATATAGTAGTTTAATGTAGTACTGACACTAAAGCTCTGTAAAAATAAATAAAAATCACAGCAATTTTCATTTTGGTGAACAATACACAATAGACAGACATATTGTTGAATTTTTGTATATAAAATATATGGTTACACCCCTATAATTTAGCATTTTACCCTTATTAATTAAATTAGTGTATTTAATGACTTTTTGGGGGTTTACTGTCAAGAGCTCTGACACAATTGGAACACTTCATACTTCATGGTTTAATACAATGCTTGTTTGATATATTTTAAGAGACATGTTTTTATCTATTACAGCCTGAGCATTTGTCAAGGTTTTATTACAATTAGATAGTTAGCATCTGATTACCCTCAAAAAACTAAGTGGTTGAAAATTAAAACCTTTCCCTTATGTAAGTCTGAGTTGTTCCACTATCATAAAACTGCAGTCCAACTTCTCATACTTTCAGAGTCCTATTGACTGAGACAGATGCTTAACTACCCAGGAGGCGTCGTTAGTGTAATCATGCAAGCTCACACCGGCAGCCTCATTAATTATCTCTGGTGGCTCAAAGAGACGATGAGGCTATCAGAATGTGTGTCTGTGTCTGTGTGTGTATATATACATATATATATAAATGGGTGGTTGTTGGAGCCAAATGCACAGGAGGCAGTTTGGATGGTGACATGCACCTTTCGGCTGTGGTAAATGACACAGTGTCACCTCTGACTCCACAGGTCCCCCAAGACGACTGGGGGGGCTTTCCATTGGGGAAAGAGGAGGATATCCCATGCAGACGCATGCGCAGCGGCAGCTACGTGAAAGCCATGGCGGAGGATGACAGCGGAGACTCGGACGGCAGCCCTAAACCCTCGCCCAAGATGCAGGCACGACGGGCCAGCTACCTCAAAGCCACCCAGCCATCACTCACAGAGATGACCACTCTAAAGTAAGTTCTAAGATTTGTATCCATAGTATTATATGTATTTGTAATGTAAGAGTTCAGCATTGATCAGGATTAGTATCGTTAACTAAAACAAATACCATAAAAATAAGATCTATAGCTTAGTTTCAGCCCGTTGTCAAGGCATCATTTCTCAATTCATTTTAGTTTATCTTAAGGTACTAAAATAACTGGAACTAAAAATTGTTGAAAAAGTAATAAGCACAATAATAAGAACTAATTCAAAGATTTAAAGCTATACTGTGTAACTTTTTTAGTTTATTCTTAGCTAAAAACATTTAGTTCTTTCAAAAATATATGTGCTCATTAATGTATATTTACTTCTTTCAAGTAATAAAGTATTCTCGTAAGTTTATAATATGCCATTGAAAATACATACGGGTGAGGGGTTCGAATGCGCGTCGCCCCTCCATATTGAAAGTACATTAGCCAAAGAGGGACATACCCGTAAATTCAAGCCGCCTTCGCTTTAACACTCGATGGCACTGTGTCGAATGTGAAGAGAGGGATTGCTTGAGACCGATATAGCCTACAATGTAAACTTTGCCTTACGCTAGTGATGTCGTACAATATACAGAATAACGATAGCACCGATAAAAGTTACTTTACTAATATTAGCTTGCATTCGTCTGGGAACCTGATTGCTGATGTTAGCAATGAAATGGTAAAAAAATAACGAAAAGGTAAAACTATTATTCATTTTACATAGATGTCATAACCTACATGTTAACTGACTAATTAAATAACTGCAAATTATAATAGTTTTCTAAAGTAACCTCATTACTTGATCGAACTGGAAGCCATATTAATCTTGGACTAAATCAGCCACCATAGGAGTTAAAACAAAATCGGAATTGAGAGGAACAGAAACTAATATTCACTAGCCTGGCATGGCCATACTCAATTCTAGTCAGAATATGAGTCTGGTACCCCTCCATTGAGCTTTGATTATGGGGCGTGTTTCAACCGAGCCAGGAAAGACCTCAATTGGATAGACCCACAACCAATCAGAGCAACGGAGTGACGCGAGACGTTAGTTATCAAATGTCAACAGAACTCAACTGCACTGTGTTGTCAAGTCCGGGTTTTTCTCCATGTCCGCGGGTTGAAGCGACCCCAATTATGTGATTATATAAACCCAGGAATGTAAATTTTAGCAGGCAACCTTGCCAAAATAACATATTTTGCCAACCAAACACCATTTTTTTCCGGAGATCCCCTGGAAAGTTATTGTTTTGGGCTATAGTTTTGAGTAGCAATTGTGCGCGACATTGCAAAATTGTGGCAACCCTGTCTGCACGCGCGCTGGATTAAGTAACGTTACAAGAGTACAAGAGTTACAAGGGTTGTAAAAAAAAGAATGTAAGGATACACAGAGTACTTACCAAATACGATCATCGTTTCTGAGAGAAATAGTGAAGCTGAATGCATATACGAACAAGTTCTCCGTTTAGGATAAGAGCAAATTCAACCCAAAGCGCCTTTGATGACGTCGATGATTACGTTACTGTTGATCATCTGTCCATCATCGTCTAAAGCCCGCCCTGACAATTTCATTGGTCCGAACAGTTTCTGTTCGGGCACAATAACTCCTCTATGGAGCGAGGCCAGACCGAATTGCCCGAGAAAATATTTTTGTGGGCGGGGCTAAATTCGGCTGGCATCCAGGCTAAATATTCACTGGATGGTCATATACCTTTTCACCGCTAGATGGGGGAAAATATCACACAGTGTAGCTTTAAAATGAAAACATCAAATATAAAAATATAAAAAAGCTAATTCAAAATGGTAATATAAACCATAATAGTATATTAATGATAAACTAAAATAACACTATCTTGAACACTTGCCATTTACAGACTGTAATAATGTTATGTAGGCCCCTTTGTGCAATTAATTCCTCAACTGATATACCAAGTGTTTAATATTACCGGTGTTTAATATTATAGTTTTTAATAATTCTCATAATGATTGTTTTAGTTAGAAAAATCATGAGAGGTTTGCAGTGGCCAGTGTTTTTATATGAATATACAATTAAAAATAGTTGAATTAAGTTAAATCAAAGGGGTCACAAAGAGAATAGCAGAGAGTTTGAACAGGTAGATTATCTAGGTAACTACCTATTTTCTCATAACTCAGTCCTTTCAGTCAGTATTTTCTTCTTTTTTTCTACACTTAATTGATCAGTCACCATTTGCTGCGGTTTCGTCTAGAGATGTCTGATTCAAGATTAGCTTCGTAATGATTTGTTTTAACCCGTTAGGAAGTCGAACTGAATTTCCCTCTTATTGATTAAGAGCTATTGAATAAACTAAACCTTTTGTACGAGTTGAATTGATTCGTTGAGTGAATCACATGCTCAATCCAAAGACATCACCCCAGGGGATGTTTCACCTGAAGGCTGATGCCATAACCTAGTGATTTACAGAACATTTGTTGTGGAAATGGGACAAACAAGGTTATTAACAAACAATAAGCAATATGTAAAAGATTGATGATATCCTGTGTTGGTTTTTTAACCAATTTGGATTATTTTAAATGAATCTTCCAACCTTCCAACACCTGCAATAATAACATCTGGACTGTATTAATGCAGTTTTCATATTATTTAAACTGATTATTAAATTTGCCAGTTGATTTATTAAATAATTACATTGAGCTCCACAATTAAGAGCTCTCATATTGTGTGCAAGTGAAGTTAAATAAAAGTAAGCATCAAAGTGTTTGATGTTGGCAACAGCTCTAACCATGCTCTTCTGCTTTGGGATCCAAAGCTTGGCATCTTTTGAAGAATGACTGTGCTTTAGCCACGTAATAGTCATCCAGATGGCCATCTAACAGCTTCAAATCCTCTGCCTTTCCAATGGCCATTTCTAAGCGTACCAGAGCTGTAGTCAACACCTTTAACACCTGCCAAACATGCAGATATGTTACCATCTAGCTATAGAGAGTGATGAGTTTATTAACTGTATATTTTATCTGCTGTGTGGCACTCATCTCCCTTTTTTTTTTTAGTCAAGATATTAATTTGTCTGTTGTTTCGGTTTCTCATTTATTTCAGCTGCTTTTTATGATAAGACATGTCAATTTTGTCAGCCTTTTGTCATTTTCCTATGCTGCTCATGAAAAATGAATGATATTTTTTTCTTAAGTCAAGTCACCTTTATGTATACAGCACTACAATGCGATGCAGATTGTTTCAAAGCCACTGTACAGTGATAACAGGAAAATGATGCATTTCGGCTGTTATTCAGCTGAAGTCAGTTCAGTGTTGATGCAGTTCTGTTGTAAAGATCAGCAATTATTAAATTAGTTTGTTTCATCTATAAAGCAATTCTGCCAGAATTATCATCGTCCAGCTCAGTTCAGTTCTCAGTACGTTCAGATCAATAATATTGCTGAATATTAAGTGTCCCCAAGCCAGAAGCAACAGTGACAAGGAACCCAAACTCTATAAGGTGACAGAATGGAGAAAAAACCCTTTGGAGAAACCAGGCTCAGTCGGGGTGCCAGTTCTCCTCTGGCCATTGTAAACATAACATAGGAAAATAGTGTCATACAAATGGTGTTTTTTAACTTCTCACTCTTCTACATTAAAAAAAAAATCCATAAAAATAGGGCACAGTGTACTGTATTCATTTGACAATGTCAATTTTCCGTATTTATTTTTTACTTGTTGAACTTTTTGAATATTTACATGGGGTTAAGCCCCGTTCACACCAAGGATGATAGCGATAACTATTAAGATAACGATAAAGATATAGTCCTAAAAATCGTTCTCAATATTAAAGAATAGCAGAGTTCACGCCACAGCTCTAACGATAACAATACTATATTGTTGTAATCATTTTCAGAACGTTTTTATCCATCTGATGAATGATAAAAACATTGATAGCCAATCAGAATCCATCCCGCTGTAACGAGCTTGAGCATTTAAAGCGGCAGATAAGCACGCACTTAGAATAAACAGAATGATGTTGTCCGCTGGTGTGGATGCTATATAGATATCTTCATAGTTATTGTTCTTGGTGTGAACGGCCCTTTAGGGTTAGGGTTATAAGCTGCCAGTACCTTTTCTGTTATTTTAATGATTTATTTTTTACAGTGTAGTGAGCAAAAAATGCTTTAATACAAATGTCCAATGAATTTCCCAATTTTTTTAATGTATTGCCTTTTTTTTTTTTTTTTTTACAGTAAATTGCTTTAAGAAAGCTTTTGCTAAGAACACTAATGTGAAATACAAAATCTTTTGCCTTCTAGGTTGGAACATTATTCACCTTCAAATTAATAACATCTCTGCGATTCAAATTGAAAATCCATTAGATTTATACAAAGACTCACTTTTGTATAAATTAAATCATATCAAATGACTGCCATGTTGGATTTTACAGATATCAGGTTTTATTTAAAGTTTAAGCAAAGCATTATCTTCAAAGTGGGCACAGTGGTTTAGTCCAGCTGCTCAGATTGATTGGGTTGGGCTGTTGTACCTACATGCCCTGCTTCCCCATAGGCACCTGACTCCTGTTAATTTAGGTCACCAGGCTTTTCTGTTACTACTGAGTAATGAGTGGCTAATCAGCCAGGGTAAAGCCCTGCGCTAATTAGTAACCTGCCGTATGACTTGGGGGCATCTAGGACAGCTTGACGAGCAGAACTGCAGCTGGTATCCACATAGACACAACGAAGTGTATGAGATTAGATGGTCAGACAGACATGCTTCCCTCAGCGGAGATATCAGTCAGCATCTCCACGGTTACACAACACCATTATTCCTGCCGGCCAGGGACCGAGTACGGATTTAATTAAGGAAGCACAATATGCCATGCCACTACAGTGGCAAAGGTACAAGTAATTACTGCAATTAGCCCAGAGACTTCCTTAAAAGCTCTTACATTGTAAAACACCCTCTCATATCTGTCCACTGAGGTCTTGTAAGCAGCAGGACCTCAAACTCATCACTTATTCTGAGCATTAACTGATCTTCACCGATATATTTAGCAGCCCTAATATGCAATATGAATGCGTCATTGTGGTTTTAAAAAGTCCAGCACATTGCGGCACATGTGAGTACAGCGTGTGTGAGTGGGGATAGTCTACGTTTAGGGAAGTCATTGTGGGGTTGCCATAGTAACAGATTTGTGCTATAATACATCTTAAAAGGTTGGCTCAAATGGTCTGTAGGTGGGCTGAGTTTATTAAATCATTTGTTTGTTCTCATTATTGTGTCTATTCTCATTACTTATGTATTTCTGGAGTCTGATGTGCAGTGATGATTTTTACACTGTTTTTAGTGACACTGTTTAAAAACTGTATATTCTATCCCTTACTTTAAACGTTAAACCTACCCAAGTACCCATCACAGAAAACAAAAATAATCTCTTAGATTGATGTAGCCTATATGCTGTTTCCTCACAGGGAGCAAAACATTTTGGATATTGCCATCTATGTTGGGACATACAGTACTGGTCAAAAGTTTGGAAACATTACTTTTGTTTATGTTTTTAAAGAACTATCTTATGCTTGTCAAACCTGCATTGTGAAATATTATTACAATTTACAAATAGTTGTTTTCTATTTTAATATACTTAAAATGTGACGCAAAGCTGAATTTTCATGAGCCATTTCTCCAGTTCTTCTTAGTGCCATATGATCCTTCAGTAATGATTCTAATATGCTGTTCTAATATGCAAGTTGTGCTGCTTGATATTTTTTTCTTATAACATGATACATTTTTTCAGGATTCTTTGATGAATAAAAAGAAACAAACAAACAACAATTTTTTATCTTATTATTTTAAATAAGTATAAATAATAAATATAATAAATATATAAAATAAAAGATATAATACACTTTTTTTTTAAATAAATTAATACTTTCATTCGGCAAGGTGTTAAATTGATAAAAGATTATAGTTAAGATTTATATTGTTAGAAAAGTTTTTATTTTTATTTTGAATTAATGCTGTTCTTTTCTTTTCACTTTATTCATCAATGAATCCTGAAAAAAAGTATCACAGGTTTCAAAAAATGTAAATCAGCACAACTGTTTCCAACATCGATAATAACTGATTATCAAATCTGCATATAATAATGATTTCTGAAGGATCATATAAACCTTAAGACTGGATTAATGACTGATTTAAAATTCAGCTTCCCATCACAAATAAATTATATTTTAAAGTATATTAAAAATAGATTACCATTATTTTAAATTATAATAATATTTCATAATATTAAAATGTTTTTTCAGGATTTCTTTATCAAATAAATGCCGTCTTGATGAGCATAGGAGACTTCTTTCAAAAACATAAAAAATAGAAATGTTCCCATACTTTTGTATTGGACTGTATGCTGATTCTACGTGTAAACAATATATATATATTAAAATTCCTGGCAACTGTTTTTATTTAAAGTTGAATACTTGTTGTCGTGATGCACATTGTCTCACCTTCATCAATGATGTTTTCTTCAGTAATTTTATTGGTGAGATCAACACTACTATCTAGTCCTACATGTCAGACTGCGTAATTTATTTGCTTCAAATTCAGATTCATATCTGCTCAAGCTCTACAAAAGTGCCCCGAGATTCCACCCTAAGCTCACTGGAAAGCCCAGACAAGGATTGGAGGATTTTGCAGATTTGTAATACTGTTCTGGCATTATGAGCGCTCATAAATATTTCATCTTGTGGAATTTCCTCAATCCCGCATTTTGATGGTTTTATCTGTTTATTTACGAAGAAAAGCTTCAAATGCCAATGTTACATCTGCGTGTGCAAGGGAGGTTTGTTTGCTTTGGCGTACTGTCGCAATCCTTCAAACCAACTAATGCCCTGATTGTATGCCAGGGGACAGTGCTTTGACCTTTAACTTTGTTTATGATTAATAATAATAAGTGAGCGCTTGATGTCTATATTTATAGACCTTGTTCTTTACAATAAGTAGGCCACTGCTTATTTTTTAGTTCAGAACACACATGTACATTAGTCATCAGATACAATTCTGTATCTTTGTGAAGCATGAAAATGGACAGTCTTGGATGCCTCGGGGAGCTGCCACTGCAGCAGAAACTACGTGAGGCACAGCGCTGCATTGTGAATGGCTGATGTAATTAATAACCGCACAGCGACCAATCCGTTGAGACGACCGCAACAGTGAGGCGGAAACTTATCAGCTTATTCCGCAACGGTGACATCATGCATAACCAGTTCCCCAAAGCCAGGTTCACCGTGGGGGATGCGGCCCCCTTAGCACTTGTGAAGTTTAGACATTCTGTTTTCCAGTAGTGTAGGGAGATGCCCTGGGGCGTTTTGGACCGCACCGCTCTGTGAGGAGTTGTTGTGTTCACTTATGTATGTGTGAAGCCATGCAGATAGAGGGTGGGAAAACTACGCCAATGTCGGAGCTTCTACTAATTCCCATACTGCTGATGCGGATGCAAGGTGTCTGCCTGTCAGCAAAGTGTCAGCGCGAGTCTCTGGTATGTGTGTGCTGGTCTGCGTGGGTGGCCTTAAGTGAGTTTAGCTGTTTCTCTCCTTGCCCATGTGCTGCACTCGCCTCACCTGCTTTATGCCTGAGTGACCTGAATGAACCATCCCTTTATCTATTTAAAGAGCCGCATCCATAATGTAGGCCCCTGTGCACTGGACACATGCAGGAATCCTGCATGAGCGTTTAATTTGCTCACGGCTTCCCCACGCGCCCTGATGAATGGACTTTGATTCGGAGCATGCCATCTAAATGTACTCGACACGTGCCGTTAAAGAACATGCTACACATTTGATTGAATGAAATTATTTGTGGGTCTCAGTTTTGCAGAACAATTATCTTAGACCCTATCTTTCTCCTTTGTTACTTTAAAATGTGTTTTTTGCTAAATATTTATTGTCTTTTTATCATTCAACCATGTGTTTACAATTGTGTGCCTTTAACAGATCCAAGTGCTATTTTGAGCCGTTTTCATAATACAGCACATTTATTTATTTGGTTATCTAAGTATTTATCTATCTAATGTTTCTTTTGATATAAACAAAATAAATAATTTTTTATACGATTAAATTCTTGCAAAAAAGACATTTTATGCCATAGATGTAGTCCAATAATTAAATTCCGTTAATATTAATCTTAATTTAAATATTAAATACAAATATTTTTAATATAATGTCTCTATTCATTATAACATTAATATTTAAATATGAAATAAAAATACTAGAACAAACAAAAATGTGATAAAATCTTTAAATTTATTTTTGTACAAAATGTTATATAATAATGTATAATATTAAATACAAAAATATTTGTATTTAATATAATGGCTCTATTTATTATAACATTAATATTTCAATATTCAATAAAAATACTAGAACAAACAAATATGTGGTTAACTTTAATATTTTATATAATATTTGTAATATTTTATATAACTGTGTGTGTGTGTGTGTGTGTGTGTGTGTGTGTGTGTGTGTGTGTGTGTGTGTGTGTGTGTGTGTGTGTGTGTGTGTGTGTGTATATATACATACATACATACATACATAAATACATACATACATACAAACAAACATAATTTTATATTATAAATACCAATATACATTATATAACATATTACATAAATACATAAAAATATTAAACCAAAATAAATGGATAAAGATTTTTCACCATGTTTTTTGTTGTTGTTTTCGAGTATTTATAATGAATGAATGTGCGTGTATACAGTATATACGACCCCAAATCAGAAAAAGTTGGGACAGTATGGAAAACGCAAATAAAAAAAGAAAGTAGTGATTTCTAAATTTACTTTGACTTGTATTTCATTGCAGATAATATGAACACAAAATATTTCATGTTTTGTCTGGTCAACTTCATGTCATGTGTAAATATGCATCCTTTCCTGTCATTCAGACCTGCAACACATTTAAAAAAAAAGTTGGGACAGGAGCAATTTAGGGCTAGTAATGAGGTAAAATGGTTAAATTATGATGTGATTTGAAACAGGTGATGTCAACATCGATTCTTGATGCAGTGCCGCCTGAGGGATCGGAGATCACGGTTGTTCAGCTTAGGCTTGCGCCCTTGTCCTTTACGCACTGAAATTCCTCCAGATTCCTTGAATCTTTTAATTATGTTATGCACTGTTGAATGTGAAATCCAAATCTCTTCCTATCTTTCTTTGAGGAACATTGTTTTTAAACATTTTAATAATTTTCTCACGTATTTGTTGGCAAACTGGCGATCCTCGCCCATCTTTGCTCCTAAAGGGTTAGACCTTTCTTGGATGCTGCTTTTGTACCAAATCATAATTACCTTTGGGAAACCTTTGTCAAGTACCACAATACTTAGTTACATCCACAAATGCCAGTTAAAACTGTACTGTGCCAAAAGGAAGCCCCATGTTAACAGTGTCCAGAAGCGCCGTCGACTTCTCTGGGCTCGGAGGCATCTGGGATGGACCATCACACAGTGGAAACGTGTACTGTGGTGAGATGAATCAGTATTTCAGGTATTTTTTGGGAGGAATGGACGCCGTGTGCTCCGGACCAAAGAAGAAAAGGATCATCCAGACTGTTACCAGCAACAAGTCCAAAAGCAGGGTCTGTCATGGTATGGGGTTGTGTCAGTGCCCTTGGAAAAGGTAACTTGCACTTCTGTGAAGGCACCATTAATGCTGAAAAGTACATAGAGATTTTGGAGCATAATATGCTGCCTTCAAGAAGACATCTTTTCCGGGGACGTCCATGCATATTTCAACAAGACAATGCAAAACCACATCCTGCACACATTACAAAGTCCTGGCTGCGGAGGAAGAGGGTACTGGTACTTGACTGGCCTGCCTGCAGTCCCGAACTGTCTCCAATAGAGAATGTGTGGCGCATTTTGAAGCTGTTGCCCACCTTAAGACTAGTTTGCAGGAAGAATGGGACAAAATTACACCTGAAACACTTGGTGTCTTCAGTCTTTAAACGTCTTTTAAGTGTTATGAAAAGGAATGCCAACATTACAAAGTGGTAAATGCTTTACTGTCCGAACTTTTTTTTTAAATGTGTTGCAGGTCTAAATGACAGGAAAGGATGCATATTTACAAATGACATGAAGTTGACCAGACAAAACATGAAATATTTTGTGTTCATATTGTCTGCAATGAAATACAAGTCAAAGTAAATTTAGAAATCACTTCTTTTTTCTTCTTTTTTTTTGCGTTTTCCATACTGTCCCAACTTTTTCTGATTTGGGGTTGTATTATCAACTGAATAGTGTGGTTAAAACACTGTCAGTATTTTAACTAAATGCTTTCTCTCAACAAATAAACATCTCTTGTGTTTTTCTGCATCCACAGGATCTCCTCAGAGCACTCTCCAAAGCTGCAGATCCGGAGTCACAGCTACTTGCGGGCGGTGAGTGAAGTTTCCATCAATAGGAGCCTGGACACCCTGGACCCCAAAGCTCTGCTAGCCTCTCCCCAATACCGCTCACGCAACGAGAGCTACATGAGGGCTATGAGCACCATCAGCCAGGTTTGTGCTCACCCCCAAACACACCGTCATAGCGGGGTGCAGGGGGAGGAAGGTCATAATCAGCCCATATTAGTCCAACATATCCAGTTAAAAACCATCAAACAGACATCCGATTCATCCACCGGTGAGAGGAATTTGAGCCATCACCATAACAGTGTTCAATCGCAGATGTATTTTTAACCAACTACCATGCTCCATGTTATGTAGAAGTGGGATGGCATTCATGAGGCAGTTACTCATCCATCTTAGGCACACTTAGTCCCAGAGCACTGTTTTGTCATGCCAATTACAAAATGGCAAATATGACATCATTGCCATTTGGCGCCCGCGTCGACTGCTCTCTGATAAATGGAAAAAACTAAACTCACAAGGTATGTTTTGCCTTGTTTAAATATTACCATTACCATTAAATATTACCAATAAAATGCTTTAGACCTTCCTGTAAAGACTTTGTAGATGGCACATGACTGTTAACAGTTAGTAAATAAGAATGTGGCCCATATAGCTCTCATGGGTGATTGGGACAGAGTTTTGAGCTGTCGGCCTTGTCCAAAACACCCACCCTTTCTACAATCCTCCTCTTTCCACAATTGTACCTCATCACATCTTGTCCACCCTCGGTTTCTGTTAGGATCAACACTAATGAACATGTTGATCCTAGTATTGTCTCACCATCTGTCTCACCCTGTCAGTAAACCCCACTTGAGGATTTCCTCCATGTTAGTGTGGCGTACACCTTCATTTACCCTGTAGAGCTGTCCTTCAAGCCTTACTATGTTTCTTTTTGTATTGACTCTTCCTCCTCTTGCCACTGCCTTGTGTTTCTCACCTACTCCTAGTGACTTCTCTGTAGTTTTTGGCTCCGTTTTCCCCCTTCTTTTGATTCTGAACCCCTATAAATAACCCCGTGGTAAGTGGGACTTGAAGTTCATTTTACAGATGATACCCGCTCTTTTCTCTGAGCAGTGCCTTGTCTGTTTCTCCTGACTGTTCTTTTCTAATTTTCTTTCTGTCTGTATGTCTCCTCTTTTCTCCTCTGCCTTCCTGCAGGTGAGTGAGGTGGAAGTTAACGGGCAGATTGAGGCAGTGTGTGAGAGCGTGTTCAGTGAGATGGAGTCGCAGGCCGTGGACGCCCTGGACCTGCCCATGCCCGGATGCTTCCGGATGAGGAGTCACAGTTACGTGCGTGCCATCGACCAGGGCTGCTCGCAGGACGACGAGGGACCTTTGCTCCCGGCCTCCCCCCCGAGGACCACTACTACTGTCAGAACCATCCAGAGCAGCACAGGTCAGCCTGCAAGTGCATACTCCGTCTGCCTGTCTATCTATTTATCTATGTATACTTTTAATAACCCTTTTTATTATCAAACATGTTCCACAGTTTAGCAACAGTAGACTGCATTTTGTGACAATAACTGATTTAGCAGATTTGACCAATACATTTGGGCTCTTTGGGAAGAACAGAACTGCAGCAATGAGAAAGGAGGTTTCTCTAGACAGAATGTGGCACAGTTATCATTTTTTTGATAATTTTCTCGATTACCATGTTTCCATAATCGTTGGAAACCAAAATCTTTCTGTCGTTTGTTCTACCTGTCGTTCTGTGTGTCTATGTGTCTGTCTCTTTCATTCTATCTATCTCTCTTTGTATGTCTATCAGTCATTCTCTGTCTATTGTTCTGTCTGTCATTATATCCATCTATCTCTCTGTGTATCTGTATATCATTTTGTCTCTCCATTGTTCTATCTACCAGTCTACCCATCTATCTCTCTGTCTGTGTATCTGTATATGTCTGTCTTTTGATATGTTTGTCTGTTATTTTATCTGTCTATTGCTCTGTCTGTCTGTCCATCTACTGTTCTGCCATTTTACTGGTTTGTCTGTCGTTCTATATATCTTTTATCCTGCCTGTCTGTTGTTCTGTCTGTCTGTCATTCTATCAATCCATCTGTCTGTATGTCTATCTATCTATCTTTAAATTAGCAGCTCGCTAATTTAACTGAATTTAACAGAATAAAACTGTCTTTCTTGCATCAAGGAGGCTTTCAGCGGAAGAATCGATATTCATTTGTTGTTTATCCTCTGTGGGTCACAACATGTTTATCCTCGAAAGCTTTGACAGGATGTGTCTGATTTGCTTTATATTAGCACTGTGAGTCAATAACAGCAGTAATGGCAACTGAACGATTAATTGAATTTGAATCATTTAATTTGATGTATAGAGAGAGTAAATCATAGTAGGCTATCGTGTTAATGTGCAACACATAAAAATGGAAAACTGAGTATCTTTATTATTTATACACTGCTGAGATTTGAAAATATATTACAAACAAGAGTCTGATTGTGAGATTTCAAGTGACCAACAGCGGTCCAGATGTCAGGCAGGATGTGTGAACTCAGTGTGACCTGTGTCTGCTTTTGCTCTGGGGTTTTCTTTAATCTGAAACCCCAGTGATCACTAATCCACCTCCAGCATTCAAACCCAGTTTGATTTCATTGCAGTTGACGTCTTCATAAAAAATGTGGCCACAGTTTCTCAAAAAATGCAAGGCTTTTATTTACTAACTAAACCTATTGGTGAAGCCTGTCTGCTCTTAATAATATTATTGTCCTAGTTTGAATGTAATTTGTAAAGCCCTATTTGCACATTCTGTCGTGCTTTTGGTCGCTAGAATGCGTTTCTGCTTCTGGATGCCCTAACGTTATTGGTGTGCTGTGTAACTGCCTATAACTTTTGAAGATCTGATTACAAATGTATTGCCAGTAAAAATAAGATGTCAGTCTATTTTGACAAGGAATACGTTTTATTTCTGCAGGGGAAGCATTTGGATATAGCAGCTATCTGCATAACTGCATAATACATCATATCATGAACAAGATGAACGATTATCAATGCATGAATCCAACTCACTCAGAATGCACACAATTTCTAGCATCGTTTTCCACACTTTTTTATGAAATCGCTGTTCATTATGTGGATAGAAATAATCATATGTGACATGCTTTACCATTTTAGGCCAAAAGTCACAGAGCAATTTATATAATGATGCTTTTAAAATGAGTTTAAGCAAAAAACAGTTTTGCTAGTTTGTTTGCTAAAATGATGTCTTAGCTTGAATTAGCTTAGCTTAGATTATTTAATTTTAGCAGAAGGTTGCAATATAAGAAAAATATGATGAATCAATATACAGTATGTACTGTATGAAGCAGATCAGGTACAGAACAGTGAAATGTGACCATTAACGTGTCACTGACGTCCACTGAAACTCAACTACATTTTCTCACAAAACAAACTAAAGCTCCACTGAGATCTCACTGGTGAAAATCACCAATTCTTACTGAAATTGAGGAGTAACTTCCCGTTGTGGTGTCGCTGCAGGTCGCTGTCAGTATGAACTGAGTTTTACTGTCTCTGGCAGTATGTTTGGAAAAGCCCAAGTATGTAATATTTGTCAGTAAAAACATTTAAATGAGAGATTGTCTACAACGCTGCAAATATTGACTTGTTGTATTTTAATAAATAAGGATATGCAGAGAACTGTTTGATGTCGCAATCCCTCATTGGAAGTTGCATTCATTTTAAAGGGTGTTGTTTGGACAGTGCTGCAATCTCTCTCTCTGCACTAGTAATGCAGATTTGAGTGCTGTGTTCTCCACTCGTGTTCTCCAAATGCCTGGGGCTAGCCAGAGAGCCAACATATGGCCACCAGCCTCGGTGCAACTATGGAGAGAAGACAGCTGGCTGAGGATGAGGAAAGTAATGTGAAAAGTTTCTTGAAATCTTATGGGATAACCTTTAGGGTCTCACGTTAGTGCTCACGTCACATGTGGCCCGGTTTAATCGAGTGAAAATTTAGGGCTTTGAACCGTATCTTTGAGTCACAGCTTCGGTTTCTGCCAATGGATCAAAACACCAGGGAATACAGACTGTCAGAACTGACAAACTGTTATTTCAAAACTTTCATTTTCATGCCATCCCTCTTGAAAAGCAACTAGACCTTGTTTACAAGGACATTTTAAGAATCCCTTAGATCAGTATGGAGGCAGTGATGTTTAACTCTCATCATCTCATCTCACTCTGTATAATCTGTATAATCCAGCCAGGCAGTATATGTACATACATACACATCAAGCATAACATTATGGCCACTGATGGGTGAAGTGAATAATACTGATTATCTCTTCATCATGGCACCTGTTATTGGGTGGGATATATTGAGCAGCAAGTGAATATTTTGTCCTCAAAGTTGATGTGTTAGAAGCAGGAAAAATGGGCGAGTGTAAGGATTTGAGTGAGTTTGACAAGAGCCAAATTGTGATGGCTAGACGACCTCAAAAACAGCAGCTCTTGATGAGTGTTCCCGGTCTGCAGTGGTCAGTATCTATCAAAAGCGTTCCAAGGAAGGAACAGTGGTGAACCGGCGACAGTGCCATGGGCTCTGTTAATGCTGGATCTGATGTCAGAATACATATATTAAATATAATATCAAGGAAAGTAAACATGTAAAAAAAAAGTGTGTTATTCTTTTTTTTGTCTGTTTACATTAAATTAAGACATAACTGATTATGTTTTTATTAGTGGTGGGCATAGATACATTTTTTTAATCTAGATTAATCTCACTGTGATCTTGAAATTAATCTAGATTAAAACAGCTGCTGTATACCCCGACTTGGTAACAACGTCTAGAGAGAAGGTGACAGAATGAATAGCGTTGTTTACCTAACTTTTATATTTTAGTTTTTGAACCGTTGATTTTGTTACCAAAGCTTCAGTACATAATGGCACTTGCGTCTATCTGCCACAAATGTACTGCAAATGCTCTAAAGAACGCTGACGTAAATTAGATTTACAGCTCTCTGCTTACAGTATGTCAGTCACACTCGTCAGGACTCGAGTACGGTTTGCGGGTGCGCACCCGAGTTCGGAAGACCGCTTTCACGCTTGATGTGGTAATTTCATTGCATACACGGTTACACGCATGTTCGAAGACTCGTTCTCTCTCCCTACAGTGCAATTCGGCTAGGTAGCTATACATCCGCGCTAAAATATCACAGTGAAAGTCATCATAGCTTGCGTAGTATAGACTCAGCTCCCAACCCAACTTTGAGATTAGATTAACGCCGATATTTTTTTATCGCCTGATAAGAGTCTCACGTTAACGCAGCACGTTAACGCCGATAACGGCCCACCACTAGTTTTTATTAATACCTCTGCAAGATAAAACTTTTGATTAAAAAACATTGATTTACTTTGTACAAAAGGACCAGTACTTTTGGCATCCCTAATTTAAAGCAAGGTAGGCAAACAATGAGAAATCATTTGTTTTGTATATATTGTGATGGCGTGATATAACAATCCACTTGTTTCACTAAAGAAGATGCTGAAAGATGTGTAATGTCTACAATTAGAGATAGCGTGTTGCTTTGCATGGGATGCACCTGCCAGCCGGAGGCAGATGTAGTTTGGCAGGCCTGTGCAATTGATAGCTGCCATTTGTTTAAACTTTGAATACTGACAAAGCTCAGAAGGGAGCAGGAGCCTGATGTGACGCCTTGGCTGGGGTGACGCTGGCAAGAGATGTGACAGACATGACCTGACCTTCTATCTGTTCCTGACATTGATTTGAGAGTGAGAATTGCTGTGCATTTGAGTGGTGTTTGTTATGCCTGGCTCACACTACAGGAGTTTTAAAATCCTATCCGATTGTAAAATCTGGTTGCAGCACACTTCAGGAGAATCTTTGCAGATTTTCTTCCTCAAATCTTAAACATGCTCACACTACAAGATTTGAAATTCAAGCATCACACACTACAAAATGTTATTAAGATTATCGTACAGAGGAAGCGCATCACGTGATCTACGCAACAGATTGGAATCGGGAAAATGGATACTGTAAACCAAAACTTGCTCTATCAATAATGATCGCTTTGTTGTGAAAAAAACTAAAGTGGAAAAATAAACGAGTGTGGATGAGAAAATGTTTGGGGAGACGGGATCAACATGGACTGTCAGTTCTTCACCGAGAAATGGAGGTAAATTGTAGCCTACCTTATATTAGTATCATAGTGTGCTAGAATGTTTACCGTTATAGTATTGCCTGCCTAGTTCAAAAGCGATAGTGTCACCTTTTACAGTGTAGATTTGTGCTGTAATATAAAATACAATTGATGCTAGTATAGTATGTATTATGAAATGTGTCTACTTATAAGAAACTAGGGTTTGCAGCTTTCTCTCTCTCTCACACACACACACAGCGCTAGCGCATACATACACGCACAAACAATTCCCTCTCTTATCTATCTATATAATTATTGTTATCCGTGTTGTCGGTTTCGCGTCGCCATTTCAAAATCTCCGTCACTTCCGTCCTAGTCGTAGACTTCTTGTTTCCTATTGGCTATTGTGACAGTATTTACGTTATTACAATCTTGCTCATCCCGATAAATATCAAACATGTTTGATATGATCGGGAGAACCCGATTTATGTGAGAGCAGATCGAGGGGCAAGATTTTATCTGTGAACGTCTCACATTACCAGATACGCCTAACATCGGAACCGATCGAGGTCGTGGACAAGATTTTTCTCCGAATCTCAGGGGGGAAATCGAGTATAAATCGGTCTAAAACTCCTGTAGTGTGAGCCAGGCATAAGGGTTGAAGTCGGTCTGTATCCAACACAGACTCTGTTTGCATCATTTTGTATTGCAATCCACTTTACTTCCATAATACAATACAACTTTGATTGATTTAGAATGTTAATAACTATGGTAACGCATCATAACATTATTACTGAATGGGAGAGTTCACCAAAACTAAATGCATGCCATCATTACGGTGAGGAAAATGTCATTTCAAAACTGTGTGTCTTTTTTCAAAGGTATTTTGAGAATGTTTCAACAGTTTTTGTCCATTTAATGAAAGCCAATGGGCTCCAAAACCACATTGTACCCCACTGAATTTCATGGAAATAAAAATAAAAATAAAGCCATTTAAATATATATATATTATTCTCTGTTCCACAATAGAAAGCCATACAGGTTTGAAATGACATGAGGGTGAGTGAATGATCCTGTACCACTGGACGGTAGAGACAGCACTATGTCCAGTCATCCCTGTTCAGTGTGGGCCTTTCCAGATGTCCTCGCCACGGAGACCCGCCAGACGAATTATGAGATTGTTAATTGAGGGAGCTGTCAGGGTTGACATTGAGAGGGCACCTACCTTCCCTTCATCCCCTTCAGAACACCACTGTGTGTTCAGACGAACAGAGCGGCACCATCTGCCTGGTACGCAGCAGGCCCTTATCACACGCTGCAACACTGCCTTTGGGGTAGTGCGCAAAGTCTTTGAAGTGGAGTGTAGCGAAGTTTAGGATTTTACACATTATTGTTTATGTTCAAAATGTTCCACTGAAGCTGTTATTCGTGTTTTTTAACATAATAACATGCAGCTTTTGATAAATTGTTAATGGCTTGGGTTTGCTCGGTATTTGTTTTTTAGTATAACTAATTGACAAGCCATTACCGTGCAATACTTCATCCTCACCACAGGGAGCAGACAATGAGTCTGAAAACATAATTTGTCTAGATCTCAGGAACAAACACACACGTTAAACGAGTCATGAATGAACGGGATGGACAATTTCTTCAATTAATGGCATCCTTTCCCTAGTATTACTTAAATACAAAGGCATTACACTCTTGTGCATTAATGGTCAGCCTATGTCGGGACACAGATTCAGTTAGATACAAATTCTTCGCTTTGTATCAGTAAGGTTAAAACATTGGCGCATGTGTGTGTTTAGGCGTAGTGTTTGCTTCTTTTCAGCATTCACAAATCTAAAAGCAAGCCTGAGCTGTACAGCGTGAGCAGAGGATTCCCACCCCCAACAAGCAGAGCGAGAGAGGTGGTGAAGTAAAAGGCAGGAAGTTTAGAGAAAGAGCCAGGGGTTAGATGTTGACAGGTGGGCTGTTACAATGTTGAGCGTTTGTTTTGAACAACGTTGTGTTGTTTTGTAAGGCTGACTGCACAGAGCGCTCCGATGACGCTTTAGCTTTGACGTCCCTCGGGCTGCAACTGCAAAATCCTCCCACTGTCTCTAAACTGTGTTCCTGGTTCGGAATCAGCTATTATTTAGACTCATAGTCAAAGGGTGGAGGCTATATAGAGCTGTCCTCAGTCTATGTATGCCAGGGAAATACCACAGCTGCCATCGCTGGGACTGATGATCAGTGTTCACCAGTGTGCAGCCTTGCAGGTCCAGTGTAGACAGAAAAAGAGATTCATACTTGAAATGGAAAATAGCTGGATATGTCTTAAATCAGCGCTAAATGTATGAGCAGTGTTTCATCTGTAGTCCATCCGCATGTCCATTGATTTTTAGTATAGAACTGAAGCTGAGAGGAACACTGGGCTGCGGAAATATGCAGTTTTGGGTATTTCACAAAATAAGGACTGAATTATGGACATGTTCAGTTCATAGCAGCACCAAACAAGTGTTTGTAAAAGTTTTGTATCAATATGTATTATTTATAATATTATTGTTATTATTTACACAATTACAATTTGTTTCCTAAAATGTTGACATATTTCTCCTGTTTGTGACTATATTTCACATTTTAACTCATGTGACTTTGTCTTACAATTGTGACATTATTTATCATAATTGTGACTGTTTATCTTACTATTGTGACTATATTCCATTTTATTTCATAACATTTCACCGAATTATTTATTTTTAATTGGATGTTAAAACGGGCCATGCATACATGATGCGTACATACCAGAGTCGGCACACGTGTCATTTACAAGTCTTGCCAATGTAAATATTCAAGTGATTTTAAACCATTCAGGTACAAGAAGAGGCGAAAGAGATTCGGTGCAAGCACTCAAATCACGCACACAGAGAGTCGCATTTCAGACAGTCCAAAACAGAATTCAGATAGTCCTCCTCCGCGTCTACTTGCACTCGAACGGACATACAAAGTTATCTCAGAATACCCTTCTTAGGAAGTATTCTCTTAAATACACTCGGTTATGTCTTTGTGAATGTAAATCGGATGAATTCATCATATTGAATCCATGCTATAGGTCTTAAAATGAAAGCAACCTATAAATACCTGCTGCTCTCTGTCATTAATATTAATCAAACAAAAACACAGCTTTAACAATGTTTCATATATAATTAATTTATACAGTCTATACAGTACAGGTATACAGTTTGAACACTATGCTGTTATTTTACATTATACCATTTCTGTACCTAAATACTATTAGAACGTACTTTATGTATAACTTAGTTCTGTTGTAATTATTTATCCTTGTAATGTGTGTATTTGTGTACTTATTTTATTATTGACTGTTCACTGTCTTTATTAATGTTTGAACTTGTATTAGTTAGGCTAGTGGTTTTTGTTGTGGTATTGAATAAGTACTTAACTCTTTTCCCGCCAAACACAGAATTTTCCATTATTTGTGAGAAAACGCTTCCCGGCCAAACACAGAATTTCTGTGTTTCTGTGGTCTAACTGTTCTAACGGGTGCTATTGCACATCTTCTGGATGAGTACAGAATATCCAGGTCAAAACACAGGCGAGGAAGACGCAGTAAAAACAAGTGATCGTATGTAAGCAGATGCATATGAAAAATAATGTGATCATCAACATTAATCATATAAAACAAAACTATCGGTCCCACTTTATATTAGGTGGCCTTAACTACTATGTACTTACATCAAAATATAAGTACACAATGAACTTTTTGTGTTCATATTGTATTGCAAAACACTTTTGCTGATATTGAGGTGGGATACGGGTAAAGTTAGGGACAGGTGTGGTGGTATGGGTGAGTTTAGGGGTAAAGTTAGGTGTAAGGAAAGAGTCAACAGTGTATTTATAAATGTAACTACAGAAATTATTTACAGATGTTATTACATGCAGGTCATTTTTAAAATATAAATACAATGTAAAAACATGTATTTACACAATAAGTGCATTGTATCAAATTATTAATTGAAAATGTAAGTACATACAGGTCCTTCTAAAAAAATTAGCATATTGTGATAAAAGTTCATTATTTTCCATAATGTAAAAATTTTACTTTCATATATTTTAGATTCATTGCACACCAACTGAAATATTTCAGGTCTTTTATTGTTTTAATACTGATGATTTTGGCATAAACACCTGCAAAAGATTCCTGAGGCTTTTAAAAACTCCCAGCCTGGTTCATTACTCAAAACCGCAATCATGGGTAAGACTGCCGACCTGACTGCTGTCCTGAAGGCCATCATTGACACCCTCAAGCGAGAGGGTAAGACACAGAAAGAAATTTCTGAACGAATAGGCTGTTCCCAGAGTGCTGTATCAAGGCACCTCAGTGGGAAGTCTGTGGGAAGGAAAAAGTGTGTCAAAAAAACGCTGCACGAGAGAAGAGGTGACCGGACCCTGAGGAAGATTGTGGAGAAGGACCGGGAAGCAGTGGACTGAGTCTGGAGTAGAAACATCCAGAGCCACCGTGCACAGGCGTGTGCAGGAAATGGGCTACAGGTGCCGCATTCCCCAGGTCAAGCCACTTTTGAACCAGAAACAGCGGCAGAAGCGCCTGACCTGGGCTACAGAGAAGCAGCACTGGACTGTCGCTCAAATTTTGCATGTCATTCGGAAATCAAGGTGCCAGAGTCTGGAGGAAGACTGGGGAGAAGGAAATGCCAAAATGCCTGAAGTCCAGTGTCAAGTACCCACAGTCAGTGATGGTCTGGGATGCCATGTCAGCTGCTGGTGTTGGTCCACTGTGTTTTATCAAGGGCAGGGTCAATGCAGCTTGCTATCAGGAGATTTTGGAGCACTTCATGCTTCCATCTGCTGAAAAGCTTTATGGAGATGAAGATTTCGTTTTTCAGCACGACCTGGCACCTGCTCACAGTGCCCAAACCACTGGTAAATGGTTTACTGACCATGGTATTACTGTGCTCAATTGGCCTGCCAACTCTCCTGACCTGAACCCCATAGAAAATCTGTGGGATATTGTGAAGAGAAAGTTGAGAGATGCAAGACCCAACACTCTGGATGAGCTTAAGGCCGCTATCAAGCATCCTGGGCCTCCATAACACCTCAGCAGTGCCACAGACTGATTGCCTCCATGCCACGCTGCATTGAAGCAGTCATTTCTGCAAAATGATTCCGGACCAAGTATTGAGTGCATAACTGAACATAATTATTTGAAGGTTGACTTTTTTTGTATTAAAAACACTTTTCTTTTATTGGTCGGATGAAATATGCAAATTTTTTGAGATCGGAATTTGGGGTTTTCATGAGCTGTATGTCAAAATCATCAGTATTAAAACAATAAAAGACCTGGAATATTTCAGTTGGTGTGCAATGAATCTAAAATATATTAAAGTTTAATTTTTATCATTACATTATGGAAAATAATGAACTTTTATCACAATATGCTAATTTTTTGAGAAGGACCTGTAGTAGTTAAGGCCACCTAATATAAAGTGGGTCCAAACTATCTAATGTTACTGCATGAAATGTGGACCCAAGACGAGCTACAGGACAGTGCAAGCATTAGGGGTGTTGATGGACTCGATCTACTCCATATGTGATTGATCATCGCTCTGAATCTGATTTTTGACAAAAGCTTGAATTTTCTCAGCTTTTTGTTCAAAATGTTGCTTTTTTTTATTAAACTTACCCATATTCAAGTGTTGATAAAAAAGGAAAGCATGAAGCTTTTTTTTTTTAAAGAAGAGTCAGCTCTTTCTTTTGATATATTGCATGCTCAGATATTCTTAAAACAAAATATTCTATGGGCCATTACATTTTGGTGAAAATGGTCAAAAACCCTGGCGGTGGCTGGCAACTTTTTTTTTTTAAACGCTAGCGGGGAAACATTTGTAACATTTTTAGATTAAAATATACAAAAATCACTAGAACAATGTTATATATATTTTGTTGACTTTGTATTTTGTACTTACAATATATCCAACAATGTTTAAATCCAGAGAAATCAGCAATTTTAACCAGGATACGGATCATACGTGTGTGTGTCGCCTGTCATGTGTGTGCGTCGCCTGTCTCCGCGGTTCCTTCGATTTCCATTTTATTTTCGTAGAAACTATGGAATCACCAGACACTTTAATATATATATGTATATATATATATATATATATATATATATATATATATATATATATATATATATATATATATATATATATATATATATATATATATATATATATATATATATTTTTTTTTTTTTAGACAGGTGATCAACTGTTTGGATACATGTATCAATAGAAATAACCATTGTCTTAACACGTTAGTCTTATTGTTTGAATCGCTTGATTATCCATGCCTCGAGACAATTTTGTCAAGTGACTACCGAAGCATAATCAGAGAGAGCTTTCTCCATCATGCAATAGATTTTAAAATTAATTTAGCATTTAGCAATCTTTTATCAATCTAGATCACCGCAAAGTGCAACAAGTCTCTCATAGCAGCCACCGAGCGAACACACAGAGTAACATTATAACACACTTCAATGTATTTAGTATGATTGTTTTAACCATGTAAAACAGCACTGTGTTACCCCACATACGGAAGAGCGGAAGCTCAGCTGTCCTCAAGACCCTGTGTATCGCAGGTCTCTCTCATTAGCGTTTGCTCCAGTGGCCTCAGTCCACCCCGATCCATACCACCGTAACCTTAATAAAAGTTTAATATATTAGCTCATCCATGAACATGATTCCCATGGGATTCCTTTCCAACGGCTATGGAGGTGAATCCACGCTCATTCACAGCGTCATCAAGCTATTCCTTTGTTTTGAATAAGCGACCTCTAGCAACGAAAATTACACACTGTGCCTTTAAAGTGTACTTTAAGTAATAAATAGCAAACAAAGATAAATTTGTCTCTCAGCCCTGTTGAGCCTTAATTTAAGCCATGTTACGCTGCTTACGAGCGAGCGGGAAAGGAAATGAATGTAAAAGGATACAGATAGTACATGATTTCAGGCGTATTCCATTTCTAGGTACGTAGTGAAGTTTGAATCAATTGTTTTGATGCCCTTTCTGTCAGGTCAGTAGGGTGGCAACCAAGGCAGTCTCAAATGCAGTCGACCACATGAGTGTCTACACAATGAAAGTAGTCCAGTTGAATGCTACACCTGGAACTGGTCTAAAGTGGACAAGCTCAAACCAGCTTAGGTCTCGTTGACACCTGTCCACTTATGATTGGATCTATGAAAACGCATTGTGATACCAAGTTTAAACGGGTATGTGTCATGAATTTTATTGTGATGTTGGCATAATCTTGACAAAACAAGCTTAAAATTACCCTGTGTATATGTTTATAATTATTATTCTGATACTGTTAACCTGATTATATTATTTTAGCCTATATTTTACAATCATGTTTTGCAAAAATGCTGTAAATAGTTCATTTGTACCATATTACATAGCTAAGAAAATTAAAGAGTGTTCTGAATTAGGTGTTTTGTTTAATGGAATTTCTTTGTAAAGGCACAGTGGACACTGCAGTATTCCGGTAGTTGGTGTGTTTCTGTTCAGGTGCCAAAGCATGCCCAATGCCCAATTTTTCTCAGCAAGAACAAAAATCAGAGGAAGCATTGCTGATACAGTATGCCTGTTATTCCTGTACTCCCATTTCTCTGGTAGTGTTGAGCATGGAATCCAGCAAAGTGTGTTGGGGATGTGTGTATGTGTATGTGTGAGGAGTGAAGTGTGATTGTACATGACGTGCATGTAATACTGGTGCGGGCTGAGCTCCAGGCTGAGATATGGATGGGATACTACTGCTGCTGGAGAAGAAGGCCTGTCACAGTCACTCTTAGTTGATGCCTGACTCATATATATATATATATATATATATATATATATATATATATATATATATATATATATATATATATATATATATATATATATATATATATATATATATATATATATATATATATATAGGAATAAATTATATATATATATATATATATATATATATATATATATATATAGGAATAAATTATATATATATTATTATATATATATATTATATAATTATATATATATACACACACACACACACACACACACACACACAACACTTAAACACTTTCACAAGTGCAGCAGTGGGAAGCGAGCATTTATCAGTGGAAGCTGTGACGACGCTCTGCCATATTATTCCACACTTTCAGACTGGAGAGTTGCTGCTTGGATGGCTTTGTCAGCTTCTTGTTATCTGCCTTGGTTGAGGAAATTATTTTCCCTTCTTTTCCTTCGCTCTTTTGTCATTACTTAGGAGATGTTTTATTTTATTGCTGACAAAGTGATTGAGTGAGGATTGAGCGTACAAATACCTATGCATATTCATACAGTGTGCCAGACACAGGAGTGAACAGTGTGTCTGATCAGGCTTCACCTAGTTTATTTTAATTTACCTCATGCGGTTTCTTGTTTAGTACTAGCCTTGCATACCAGATTATGTCTAGTGAGAAACTTTAGTCACATATTCTTAGTAAAACTCTTTATTGTGAATAGTGATACGGTGCATGTGAACGGAATTGAAAGTGTTTATCTTCGGGTTTATATATTTTATACAAGTCTATACAACATGGATGTTTATTTAAATCATATATTTCATATAATATTTAAATTATGATTTTATTTTTAATATTATTTCACAATTTTTGTTCGTCTTCTCTATCTTGCGTCTTAATTTATTAGATGTTTCTGTGGTGAAAGCATTTGAGTAAATGTACTGAACTTAAGTATCTTTTTAAGCCTCTATTTGTTCATCAGAGACCATTCTACTTGAATGGGGGAATCCTAAAATCTCAAAAACTGCTTGCCACAATCACAATTAAATAACATTTCAAATCAGCAATAAAGTCTGACATGAACTGCCCCATAAAAAGAGGCGTCATACCCATTCAAACCAAGGGGGCACTCAGATTATTGACCTAAATGGATTTGAATGCAGCTTCCAAAAGACAAAACATATATGGGCTATATGTATTTTTACATTTGATAAGTAACCCTTTGAAGCATACAATCACACTGGTGTGATTTAGAATGATCAGTACATCATGTGATCAACTGCTAAATTTAAATCTGCTTTCTAGGGATTCACCGAAATGAAAATTATTGCTGGAATCCGAAGCCAAAGCCGAATACCAAACGCTGTTTCAAATGGTTTCCTTTTTTTTTGCCATTGCATAAATTAAATAGCTTTTTTACTATTTTGTCTTGCTTTTAAAAGAAAAATAAATTGGAAAACTACAATTTAAACACTAAACATTTTTATCATTGCAGCAAACATTATACATTATAAATGCACAATATAACTTAAAATAAAATAAAAAATGAAATATTTTTATTTGGCTATCTTATGCCATCTTAGCTTATCTTTTGCCTATTATGCCTACAGGTATCATAATCAAAGCACTGAGGGTGCTTCTGAAATCACTGAGGGTGCTCGATTAAAGTGCAGATGTAGGCTAAGCAACGGCTCCACCACAGCAGTGAGTGTACACTGAGACATTTAAGATTATTTAGAATTTCAAAAAGATTTTGCAACAATTATTTTACTGTTAATCTACTAGTCTGCCTTTACATTAATGCATTACTATTTCACTGTCACTTCCGAAACTTTGCAGTGTGGCCATTAATCAGTTCTGCAACATAAAAAACAATAGTTTTATTCAATGGATTGACTGTAGACTCGAAAGCGAGCCAAGAGCCAAGTTCCATTTACGATACTAAATGGTGTCGCTATGTCAGTTCATCGCGATCTTACAAAGTTCAATGAACCTTCTAACAATGCACAATAAATATCTTACATCGATTTGTGTCTACACTTTGTTTGTTGTGTAACTCAGCACTGAATAAAAACTCTGGCGGTTTCAGTGGAGTCTGGCTAACTTTAAACACATCGGCCATTGCGTACAAGAGATCAACAACTGTGCATGCGTCTCAATCAGCTCCCTGGTTCAGTAGTCAAGGCAGTGATCAGGACATAAGTCAATGGGCTGACTCCCTGATCAGTGCCCTGACTACTGAACCAGGGAGCTGATTGAGACACACCCTATGTCACCGCTGCAGAAACATGTTGTAAATGGATACATTTGAAGTTCTACAGACACAAATATGCACTGGAACGTTTGCCAATATATTATTACAGTATCAACTGAGGGTGCATTTGGAGGTGCTTAGACATTTCAGCTGAACAGTGTCTGCAAACAGCCATTTTAATACTTCCACACTTCCGTCATGTTTGCTGCATTTAGAAGCATGCGCCTCTCTCTTACACGCGCTGGTTGCTATATTTATTTGCATCGTCAAAAATATAATTGTTCAGTAAAATTTATTTGGTCTTTTCACTTATTCATGAACACTGAAAGTGCAATTTTTGCTATTTTCAGCCGAATAATTTTGGTTGCTGAACATTCGGTGCATCTCTACTGCTTTTACACTCAGCGCTCTTCAAATAGCCTATCACCACCAAATGATGTTCATTTCTGGTTTCTTTAAATACAGAAAAAATGTTATTTTTATATAGTTTGTAAAATATGCACTGATGTCTATAGAAGTGTTAATAATCCTTTCAAATATAATTTGACCGTGTATTATCTGATATTCTACACTTTGCATAGGTAACCATAAAGTTTACTCTGATCGTAGAATAATGTAGGTACAAAATGAATAGTGCACCAAAAGTTGTCATCTTTTGGTGAATTTCTTAGTTTTGAAGCTAAAATATGTAACATAGCCTAGGCGATTTGTGCATAACCATTGATTTTTCATGTGTGGGTGGTTGGGGCAATCCGTCCAAAAATGTTTCAAAACTAAAAATTTTAGGCTTCTGTTATAATGAATTTTACTGATCATCCGAACTCAGTGTCCGCTAGGTAATGGAGGGTCTCCGACAGGGCGTGCTAACTAAAAACCGCAGCCGCTAGCATCAACCACAGCTCTTACTGGCCTACATCCCTTACACCTATTTTTGTTATAAGTAACTTAACTTAATCAGTTATAAGCACGCGTCTCAGAAAACGGACTGTTTCTATAGAAACCAGAGGTTCTAACAGCAGCTGCAGTAACGCAATGACTTCATCAATCAACGATGGCTTTTTCCACCATATTACACGATCGCACTTTCTCCCATTCATAAGTAATATGAGTGCACCATATTAGTATATCTATGCCCTTACTTATGCCCTTGTATATCAGTGAGTAAACAAGGCTTCTTTATGCGAAATGTAAGTGCATTAGCAGGTAGTTGCTGAATCGCAGGTGCTTTATATATAAGATATGAAAACATGGCTGCACGTCCAGTGCAAGTTGGCTTAGACTATTTAATTTTACTTGACATTATTTTATTTATCCGTAATATTGAGGAGGCTTCTTTTTTTAAGGATATTGGTTTACTTGTGCTCTTTTTGAGCACTTGAGCTTAACCGAGACTTGAGTGTGTCTGTTGCGTCAGCCTTGATTTATTGCGGTAATATTGAGGTGTTCAGTTTTATTACGATTTTAGAAAATAAACATTGTATTGCCCTCTTGACAAATCAACTGTTTCTTCTTTTTCACTGGCATTTCTTTTAGGTGTTGAAGACTAGTGCTTACATTTAGTATGAGGAAAATACTTAAGTACTGTTACACTCACTTTCATTGGAGTCATTTTCTGCATATTTTTTCTGTCATTGAATGCCCTGTTACACTCAAAATTCTATCATATTATGGGAGAAAAAAGGTAATTTTCCTGTACACTGATACAGGATGTGTTTGTATTATATGAAACATGGACAATACAATGCATCAAAGGAAGACTACATGCACTAAATGCCAAGACTTTAAAGGCCATGAATATCTTTGACCACTGTTTGACATGCCTAACGGACATCTACATTATCCATTATATGTACTGTATATTCTGCAGCTTTTAGCTTGTAGTTTAGTCTGCACACAGTGTTTATCATTGGATTGCCAGCAGTGTACAGTGGCTTTGTGCAGTAGAAGTCAACTCACTGAGAGGATTTATGCATTGTGTTCAACCTTTTACCCCCAAACTGTGATAATCTGCAATCATCTTCAAAACCCTCATTACATACAAACTCTGTCACTGTTACTGTATGTCATTTTACTATGCTAAACACAAGGCAAAAAAGCCACCAAAATAGTGTGTAAGTGGTTGTCGGACAAAGTTTCACCCTGGGACCCAGCTTTGGCTGGCACTTGACCTTTTCTTCTCACATGGCCGTACTTGTGTACTTTTTTTGCCAGACAGCTTGTGTTAATTACCTCTCATGAGGCAAAATGACAGCAAGCACTCTCTTTTCCCTCTTGAGCTCTCTCTTTTTCCTCGCAGGTCTCATCTGGGAAGAATTAGACCGTATTAAACACTTCGGCAGCTTTAGATATCAGAATGAAACCCTGAGATTCCTGCCCAGGCCGGATTGCTTCTTTTTGTGTTCTTAAAAATCTGTCAGGATTATGCTGATTAGCCAAGCATACACGACTCTGTCCTTGAAAAAGATCTGACATTAGGGGGTGTTAAGGGCACTCAGTATGCATGCGGATACTTGTGATTATGGATGTAGAGTATAATTCATTATGATGTTTCTTTATGGCTGAAAGACCATTCGCCTGAGGAAATGGAGGTGGGTTAATTCTGTCAGTTTGTCATCTGAAACAACCCTGTCAGGGAGTTTAAGAACATGAACGTGCAGAGAGCGTCCTGTCATTGTAGGACAGACGAGTCGGCGGGCTTGAATTGATTTTTCTGCGACCGTATCATTCACCTTGTCCTCTGAGCTCAGGGTCACAGAATACAAATGCTCTCAGTGACTGGAGGTCAAGGTTTAAACACTTAAACACACATTTTATCATCTTTCACACACAGCGATATGCACAAGTTTACACAACCAAATCTGCACATAAGAGGGAACTATGTGTGATATTTTAATGAGAGTAGCAATAACAGTAATCCTACTTAGCCTGAAATCTAACCCTATAACATAATGTTAACATCGCTCAACAATATGCATCGCTCATATCTAGTAAGCAAAAATGTGATCATATAGTCTTTCGGAAGCTAAAAGCACTACACATCCAACTAATTGCAGTAATTAAGTAAAACTGTTCAAATATGTTAATCGTTGTGTCATTGGGTTTTATTACTGTTAATTATCAGATATTTGTGTGCGTTCCAACATCATTACATAAAGAGTTTTATCAGAAAGTTTCGGTCAATCCCGAGTTGATTGCATCTCACGTTTTGAAGGTTTTCCTATCAGGCTCTATATGATGTCTGTAATACACAGCCCTCTGTAAGCGCTCAGGCTGGCAGGCCAGAGGAGACACGGTGACTTGAGCAGTGCCTGTATGTGTGGGTGTGTTTACACTGCGCATCAGCAGGAGTGCCAGCTCAGCCCATCTCTTCCCTTTACATTTACATTTTATGTTTACGTAACATTTTTTTACTGACACTACATTAGTATAGATGAGGAATGAAGGAATTAGTAAGGGAAATATAGGACGATGGACTGTGTCTTCCTCAAGGGGGCACTTGATCGCTCAGGTTGGATTGGTAGCTGACAATCTCTAAAAATGTTATTTTATATATAATTTTTTCTTATTTTTACGGATAATTTATTTAATTGCAAATGCCTCTGGTGGGTTCATCGCTACCAAGGAAAAATTAAGAGGCACCTGACATTGCTGTCTATGTGATACTGCAGTGATATGGGCAATAGTTTAAACAGAGAAACTATCGAATTAAAAATACAAAGTGATATGTTAAAATCAAGGGGTCAAAGGATTATCTGACTAGCATTGGCCCATTAGCCCCTGCTGTAAAATGTTGTAACTACACCGTCATGCTGCTGAAAAGCATTTATTGATGACTATTCAACATTTAGTTTTCCAGCAACATATGTGCAAATGTGTTTTATTTTGCTTTTATTTTTTATTTTTTTGCTTTTTTATTCAGGTGGGTTGCATTCAATTGATCAATAAAGGCATTTATAACAAATTATTTCTATTTCAAATAAATGCTGTTCATTTAAACATACTCATCAAAGAATCCTAAAAAACAATGCATCTCGCTTTCCACAAAAATATGAAATATACACTGCTCCAAATTATTATGCAAGTGAGAGATAGGATTTCAGTACAGTTAACATTTAGATTTTAGTTTCTCAAAGAAAGTATTTGTTATATCTCTCCCTATCTTTTTTAGATAGTTTGCCAGGTCTGCTTGGGTAAATGTAAACCCTAGTTAAAGAGCTTTACCGTAAACCCTATAGGCATGGCAAGTTTATTTATATAGCACATTTCATACACAATAGCAATTCAAAGTGCTTAGTAATAAGAAAACCATGTGTAAGAATTAAAAATAAAAACAAGGATAATTAAAACAGTTGTAAAGAGAATTAAAAAAATAAAAAGGTGATAAATAGATCCCTATCTGCCTGATTCTCTAAATTTGGTTACTCCTATCTGAGATGGAAGAGATGGAGCAGCAATGTCTCCTGTACTTTACAAGTCGGTCCAGGACGGGCTCCTGTAGGGGACGTTACCTATGCCCTGCAGGGCCTCCCCTTTCTTGAGTCCGCTTCTCTTCACTGTCTGCTACCACAGAATGAAGCAAAGCACACTGCTCTCCTTCTCCAATCTCCTCCAGTCAGACAGCCCTAACCAAAAATAATAATCACCAGATGCATAAGAAATAGAAATATACAGTTGTAAAGTGAATTAAAAATAATACAATATATATATATATATATATATATAGATAGATAGATAGATAGATAGATAGATAGATAGATAGATAGATAGATAGATAGATAGATAGATAGATAGATAGATAGATAGATAGATAGATAGATAGATAGATAGATAGATAGATAGATAGATAGATAGATAGATAGATAGAGAGATAGAGAGATAGAGAGATAGATAGATAGATAGATAGATAGAACAACTATAACCAAAGATAAGAACAAAGGTCAACTAAAACAGTTATAAAAATAATAAAGATGATGCATAGATAAGATTAGGTGCAATCAGTCGGACGTACAGTGCTCATTCAGTAAAGGCACAGCTGGACAGATGTGTTTTGAGTCTGGATTTGAATGTGGCTACTGTTGGAGCACATCTGATCTCTTCTGGAAGCTTGGTCCAACTGCGGCTGGCATAATAGCTAAACGCAGACTCTCCTTGATTTGAGTGAACTCTTGGTATTTCTAACTGACTTAATCCTGATGATCTGAGTGATCTGTTGGGTTTGTATTTAATCAGCATATCTGCAATGTATTGAGGTCCTAGGTCATTGAGTGATTTATAAACAATAATAATACTTTAAAACTGATCCTAAATGCAACTGGAAGCCACTGTAAAGACCTGAGGACTGGCGTGATATACAGCGTTCTGTATGAGCTGCAGTTGTCTAATGCTCTTTTGGGAAGGCCGATGAGAAGACCATTACAATAGTCCACCCTGCTGGTGATGAAAGCATGAAACAGTCTTGCCTGGAAACAAAGCATTCGATTCTTGCAATATTTTTCAGATGATAGTAAGCTTATTTAGTTATTGCTTTGACATGACAGCTGAAACTCAGGTCTGACTCCAAAATCACACCAAGATTCCTGACTTGATTTTCTGTTATTAGACCTTTAGATATGTGTTCACCTTGAGAATTTCATCTTTGTTTCCAAATGTAGTGATTTCAGTTTTGTCTTTGTTTAGCTGAAGATAGTTTTGACACATCCCACTGTTAACTTCATCAATGCATTTGCACAGGGAGTCAATGGGGCTATAGTCATTAGGTGATAGGGATCAGTAGATCTGGGTGTCGTCAGCATAGCTGTGGTAAGACATTTTGTTCTTTTTCATTACCGGTATTTGGCTCAGTGGGAGCATATACAGGTTGAATAGGAGTGGTGCAGGAATTGACCCTTGTGGGACTCCGTAAGTCATGGATGTCCAGTCAGACTTATGGTCACCTATACTCACATAATAACCTCTCCCTTCCCAGAAAGCCCCACCCAATTTTCTAGCCTGTCAAGAAGTATGTTGTGGTCAACAGTGTCGAATGCAGCACTGAGGTCGAGTAGCACCAGAATTGATGTTTTGCCTGTATCTGTATTTAGGCAATATCATTTATTATCATTATGAGCGCTGTTTCTGTGCTGTGATGTGGTCGGAAACCAGGTTGAAAATTGTCAAAGTATCCGTTTGAGCTTAAGAATTTGTTCAGCTGATTGAAAACAACTTTTTCAATGATCTTGCCTATGAAGGGGATATTTGAGATTGGTCTGTAGTTGCTCAATATCCAGATTTCTCTTTTTCAGAAGAGGCTTAACTACTGCGGTTTTAAGGGAGTTTGGAAAAGTCCCATAGAGAAGTGATGAGTGTACCACTTCTAGCAGATCTGCTTTTAAACAGTTAAACACTTTTTTGAAAAAAGAAGTGGGGAGTGTGTCAAGGGCGCAGGTTGATGTTTTAAGGTGCTGTACCGTTTCTTCTAGAATTTTTCAAACAATTGCTTCGAAATCAGACAGTAACTTTCTGAGATTGTGGTCTGATCTGACTGACCCCAGAGCAGCTCAAGGATGTGCTGATCGCCTTTCTGATATTATTGATTTTCTCTGAGAAGGAAGCAAACTCACTGCATTTGCTGTCAGAGAGCATTTCACTGGGAATGTGACTCGGGGGGGTTGTCAGTCTCTCTACAGTAGCAAAACGAGTGCGCGTGTTGTTTATGTTTCTGTTTATAATATTTGAGAAGAAGGTCTGTCTAGCTTTGCCTAGCTCCACATTGAAATCATGAAGGCTGTCTTTATAGATGTTATAATGGACTACAAGTTTTGTCTTCCGCCACATGCGTTCAGATTTCCTGCATTGTCTTTTCATTATTTGCACCCTCTGTAAATGCTTTTGGAGGTGACTGAAATGCAACTTTCCGCACAACTGCCAGCCTGCATGGAGAGGTTCTTGAGACTCAGAGATCGCTGTTCAAAGGGGGCTTTTTTATAACTGTCCTTTTTATACAATTCATTTGTTTTGACAGATAAGCCTTTATCTGACGAGTTCTCTTGGGCTGTGAATTAACCACAAATTGTTTAATAGTTTGATGATATCCATTCAGTTTTCACACAATATTAGTTGTTTTCATGCCTTTTGCATGACGTTGCACCATTTCATGCTTTTCATCTTCAGAAATATATTTCTTTCCATTTTGCATGAGAACTGTGACTTGCTTAATAATGTGGAACAACCTCTTTAAGTAGGGTTTCTATTTCCCTTAGTAGACCTGCATAATAATTGTAAACCATGTAGATGCATCCTTCGAAAGACTTCTTTCAAAAACATAAAGAAATCTAACCTACCCCAAAACCCCAGAACCCCAGTTTCATGCTAAATTCAATTCCGTCCACTAATTACCTAATATGATGATCCCTATAAGGTGACCAGATGTCCCTGTTTTCCGGGACATTCCCGGTTTTTGGTGTTCTGTCCCCGACTGGAGCTGTCCCCGGAAATGTCTCCTTTTTACAGCTCTTTCAAAACAACTTAGTGTGTAGTGATTATTTTCACCAACAGATGGCGATGCGAGCTACGCAACCGAGAGCAGAGCGTCATTATCATCAAATATCAAAAGAAACATTGTTATCGCTTTCAAGGTAGTAACATACTAACTATTGTTTGTATGTTGAAATGTTTGTATGTGCTTTATAACAGGGCCTCAGCGGGATTATTTTAAACATCCCCAAAAGTAATTTCCACACATCTTAACTATAAAACAGCCGAAACAATTACACTGGCAACAAATGCATTTGCAGAATACACATATTTTCTGCTTAAAATAAATAAGCTTAACATGCCAAATAAGCCCACTTAAGGATATTAAGAGTCATTTTCAAGCACAAACGTAACAGAACATTTGAAGTAAAAAGGTTCATTAAAAATATTAAATACAATTATAAAATGTTCAAAAAAATGTCTTAAATAGTTTTATCATATCATATTTGTTGTTTTATTTATGTAATGTGTTTTTGTAAATGTTATGTTTTGAAGTACTTGCTACAATGGTTAATATTAACTAGTTTTCATTGTGGTTTTTGTTTTGTTTATTTGTTTGTTTTTTGCGGATGCGGTTAATTGTATTAAAACAAGACCAAAAATCCTTATAAAAAAATAAATCATAATAATTATTCATGTTAATAATAATATAGGGAATCCACAAGAAAAAAAGTATTGTCCCGTATTTTAATTAATAGATGCGATTTCAGTGATGTTTTGACCACTCAAATATGTCCCCGGTTTCCATTTCATAGATCTGGTCACCTTCACTTTGACCGTTCTTACAGTGTATTAACAGTCTGTCTTTCCCAGTTATTGTTGTGCCGTCTATTAGGACGCTTTTGATGGTAATTGTCAAACACTCCTGTGAACATCTGTTTTGGTATAACAACAAACGCCAAAGATAATGATACAATCAGCAGCAGTCTCGCTGGTAATTATACAAAAACAATCATGGTTTACAACAATGCAGCTTTACTGATCCCCTGTATCACTACAAACCCAGGTGGACCATGAAAAGAGAGTTGATTAGAGAGGGAGGGGGTGAAATTAGAGGAGAGGATGCCTCTATGACAGAAATCTCTAGAGCTGGAGCAGCATCTGATCTGCAGGCTGTTATCTCTGCAACACACACTGCAGCTCGAGAGCAGAAGTCTGTCCTGAACTTACTAGCTAGACTTCATGAGCTCAAACCAACCATTTGTTTTGGCTGCAGAGTCGCGTGTGAACCTCTGCCTGGATGGAGGCCGAGCGGATGTAAGTGAATAAGTGGAGGCGTGAGAGACCGAGATTAAGTCGGTTGAAGCAATTGTGTGTACATGCACTCTTTGATACTCAGTTGTTTGGGGAGGTGAATTCTACTATTCAAACACATGCCGTGTGTAACTGCGTGTTAAAGAAGCGAACAAGGACGGGCTCCTTGGCAGAGAAGATTCCTGCCTGTTCCTGTGAACAACATCGTTTTATCTTTAGATCTAAAGGGTAATTTAAGAGGGGATCTTATGAAAGTCCATTTCTGACACATAAGGGGGAAAAATTGGTAAATAAAAGACATATTAGACATATTCATGAGATGAAAAATCAAAATTCTTGTAAATTCTTGTCAATGTCAATAACTTTTTAACTCATATAAGTCATTATGAGATTAAGTCATTATGACATAAAAGTGGACATTTTTGGCAATTGTTTTGTCATATTTTGACTTTTGCATAGTTAACACTTTATATGTGTTAAATGTATTTTTTTTAATGTGGCAAAAAAATTAGCTTCCATAGGAACTTGTTTGAATGCATATACAGTCCCTGACAAACGTCTTGTCGCTTGTGTACAAATTGTACTGAAGTGCCACTGAAATATATTTCTTATCAAGATTGTTTAACAAAAAATGTCTCATTTTAATCCCAACAGCTTTTGTAATAATGTTTCAATGCAAAATGAAACTGTCAAAATATATTCTAATATTCACAGCATTGAGTCAATTTTTGCAGAGACATAAGTGTGGTCGCCTTGTCATATGAGCTTCACCTGTGACTAATAATGGATCAATTAGATCTCAGGTGTGTATAAAAAGAACCCCAGTGCACTAGACCTTCACATCAACTGCAACTAGACCTCTGCAAATATGCCTAAGATTCACCCTGAGACTAAAGTTTTGATTATCAAGAGGATGAAGACCAGATCCACTGCTGATGTGGCAGACACCTTCAAAGTGTCTCAGCGTCAAGTACAGAGGATAAAAAAAAAAAAGATTTGAAGAGACTGGAGACGTTTATGACAAACCCAGGTCAGGCAGACCCTGCAAGACAACTGCTCGAGAGGACCTTTTGTTGGCTCAAATCCAAGGCCAGCCAATTTTCCACTGCAGCAGAGCTCCACGAGACCTGGTCACCTGAAGTCCCTGTGTCAACCAGAACAGTTTGTCGGATTCTGTCTCGAAATGGCCTCCATGGTCGAATCAGTGCCCAGAAGCCAGCACTAAACAAAAGATAATTGAAAAACCATGTGGCATTTGCCAAAGCCCACAGCCTGCTAAAAGGATGGACGCTGGAAAAGTGGCAGAAGGATTTTTCAGATGAATCTTCTGTTGAATTAAACCACAGTCGCCACAAATATTGCAGGAGCCTGCATGGATCCGAGATTCACCCAGAAAACAGTGAAGTTTGTTGGGGGAAAATCATGGTCTGGGGTTAAATCTAGTATGGGGGTGTGCGAGAGATCTGCAGGGTGGAAGGCAACTTCAATAGTCTAAAATACCAAGACATCTTAGCTACCTCTTATATTCCCAACCATAAAAGAGGCCAAATTCTGCAGCAGGATGGTGCTCCATTGCATTCTTCCATCTGCACATCAAAGTTCATCAAGGCGAAGAAGATCAAGATGCTCCAGGATTGGCCAGCCCTGTCACCAGACATGAACATCGTTGAGCATATGTGGGGTAGGATGAAAGAGGAAGCATGGAAGATAAAACCAAAGAATATTGATGAACTCTGGGAGGCATGCAAGACTGCTTTCTTTGCTATTCCTGTTGACTTCATCAATAAATTGTATGAGTCCTTGCCAAACCGCATGGATGCAGTCCTTCAAGCTCATGGAAGTCATACAAGATATTCAGTTTGGATCTCACAGCACCACTACTTAATTTGCTGACATATTTTTGTATTTGCAGTAAATTTGTTCAATTTCTGTATAGGCGACAAAATTTTTGTCTTGCCAAAATTTGTATTATCTTGGCTATTTTTAACCCTCATGTCTCTCATCTCTAAGATCCCATTTCAGGCCATTTAATATTTGTGTGTGTGTGTGTGTGTGTGTGTGTGTGTGTGTGTGTGTGTGTGTGTGTGTGTGTGTGTGTGTGTGTGTGTGTGTGTGTGTGTGTGTGTGTGTGTGTGTGTGTGTGTGTGTGTGTGTGTGTGTGTGTGTGTGTGTGTGTGTGTGTGTGTGTGTGTGTGGCGCGCACGTTTTAGTTGATACCCTTTTGGGTTATCTGGTTTTCTGGTATTTTATTTATTTGCATCAGTGGTGTAAAGTATTTGAGTAAATGTAGTTAGTTACAGTACTTAAGTATCTTTTTGGCTACTTTGTAGTTCTACTGAGTATCAAAGATATTAGCAACTTTTACTCTCTACTTGACTATATTTTTGTGCAAGTAAATTTACTTTTTACTCCAATTCATTTGTGTTGAGTAATGCAGTTACACATTACATATTGCATGGCACCTAACATTTTCTGCAGCAGTTTCCGCTATAAAGAAGTGATATTGCCATCTAACGGCATTGCAGGTACTATATCTTGTGGATTTTGCCTTTACTCACCCAAACTTGCCAACAAGGCTACTTTACAATTAATGCGAGTGCATTAGCAGGGAGTTGATTTATGACTGCAGCCGGCGATGAGGCCGAAACCAGCACGTCCAGTGCAAGTGTAACGGAGGCCAGCTAGTAGTTGCTGTGCGAGTAAACCTCACTCCTCTGATCTCAAGAGACGCTCTAGCGACTGACGCTAGAGGTTGCAGCCTTTAGCCTCCTTGTTAGAGTGTCCGACTCTCATGCCGGCGGACCCGGGTTCGAGTCTCGCTCGGAACAGGGTGGTTCGAACAGGAGGGGTTACACAAGTAGACTTTGACGATTTCATTTTATTTTACATTATTTTGTTCATCCGCTATACTGAAGAGGCCTTTTAGAAGGATACTGGTTTACTTATGCCCTTTTTGTGCACTTGAGCTTAACTGAGACTTAAGAGTTTGTAGATGTTTAAGAGGCTGTTGTGTTGACTTTGATTTATTGAATTTGATGTGATCAGTTTTATTTTGATTACTCATCTTACAAATGAACCGTTACTTATTTTCACTGATGTTTCTCTTAGGTGTTGAACACTAGTGAGTAAAATACTTAAATGCTGTTAAAAGACTTTTACTCAAGTCATATTGGAATTGGTGACTTGTAACTTGTAATAGAGTCATTAAGGTGCTTAAATTTAATTTAAGTTTACTATTATTATTATTATACTTTTATAATTTATAATAAATTATTATTAAAGTCCCAGTGAACCGGAAGTAGCAAGTGAGTTTTCTTCAGTGCTGTGACGTATTTCCAAGTGAAACGAAATATTGAATAGCGGGCAGGGTTTTACTTCAGCGCTCCTCCTCTCCATCTCTCGCTCGTGGCAGGCTAACGGTTGGAGGGGTGATGTTAAGCATTTTCAAACCCAAGCCATCAAACTGACGTCATCTGAGAAGGAACGTCGTTTCCAGACCGGAAGTTACTTTTCAGACTTTGTTTAAAGATTACCATAACAAACTATTTTTTTCTGTGTATTAACTTGCATGGATTAAATGTTCACCCTAAGACCTTTAATATGTGCTAACAAAGTAAATGGGGTCAATTTTGATTTCATGAGGACTTTAGAAATTAAAAAAAAAAAATGTAGGACATAAAAACTGTAAAACAGTCAGTCTCAAAACAAACTGGTGGTTAATATAATGGCAAAGTATACACATCAACACCATGCTTTTTGAAAAAAGAAAAGTCACTGAATATATGGAGAGAGAAAAACCAAAGAGTAGGAGAACGAGGAAGAGGAAGTGAAATCAGACAGGACATTAACAGCTGGTCTCTGTCTCTCTCGAGCCTGCCCTCTTGTGGTTGGTTTGAGAACAAAATAAGGAAAATATATGCCTTGCTCACAAAGACTCTCTCACTGTTTATCTCACAACACACACCTCTATCTGCAGCTTCATGCAGCCATCGTTTCGGATTTCATGTTTAGCCTGGGTTGTGAGGGGTGTTTCTCTCTTTGAAGTGAAGTGCTGGAGGAAATGAGTCAATGCTCCACCAGCACCGTGTCAAGCCGTAGCACTCCAACATTACACTTTCAATGTCAACAGATGGCACACTGATATAACAGGATTCATCCAAAAGTATGTTAATAAGTGAATATTTAATCATACTCTCTATCGAAAGCTTTTTAAGGATTAAAATTCAAATTGAATGCAATGAGTATTTCATTATGATGGCCCCTGCTGGTCATATAATATTGCGAAAAGATCATAAACGGGCATATTTTACACCAATATGTTAATAATATATAAACATATTATTTTAAATCGTTTTTTTTTTATATATATATATATATATATATATATATATATATATATATATATATATATATATATATATATATATATATATATATATATAATATATATTAGGGATATCATTTTCTTAAATTGAATTCTATTTAGGCTATTTAAAATATTATAATTGTTTTATGCAATTACTCTCTTGGTTCAAAATGATTTGTTTTTATCTGTGAGACTGTAAGTCAGAATATTGCAGGTCTACCGGTAAAGATCACATGACAGGGGTCTATCCCACAGCTCAGTGATGATCAATTAGCTCACACTGCTATACATTGGAAACATCCAGAATTTGCCGTTCCATCTTGGGCTCCATCTGTTGCTGGATTGCAGGCCGTATCTATGCGACAGCTGAGCTTGACATGAAATGGTTTACGAGACAAATCCCATGCAGAACCTATGGTTTGTGAAAGGACTTCTTTCTGCCAGATTCAAGGTTGTGGCAAAGGCAAAAGATTAGCTCACAGAGTCATGTTGGAAGCGTGGTCTGTTCTGAGTCTTATCTCTTATTCCCCATGACTCCAGCAAAACATTCCTGGCCTCTTTAATGTGCTTAGCTGTGTGTGCGCCGTGCGTGCGCGCGCAGCGCTGTGTGTGTGTGCGCTGAGTGCGTATGGGCGCGCGCGCGTGCGTGCGTGTGCGTGCGTGCGTGCGTGTGTGTGTGTGTGTGTGTGTGTGTGTGTGTGTGTGGGCGGCACTGACTTTTCATTCAAGTAATAGCGAGTTACTGCAAGATATGCATTCATCATATGAAAGATGATAACATGGAGGTCCACGACGCTGGCTTTACATTCAGATGATTTGCTTCGTCACATCATAATTCTCTGGTTTAGATATAAGATTATCTTGCTTTAGCTTCTTTGAATTACTCATGCACACGCTTACAATATAGTTCAAAAGTCTGGGGTCAATTTTTTTTTTTTTTAAAGAAATCCATTTTTTATTCGGCAACAATGCATTAAATTGATCAAAAAAGTGCATATTAAGCAGCACAACTTTTTTCAACATTAATAATAAGACATGAACACCAAATCAGCATATTAGAATAATGTTTTAAGGATCATGTGACACTGTCAACTGGAGAAATGGTGCTGAAAATTCAGTTTTGCATCACAGGGAAAAAATATATACTTTAAAATATACTGAAATAGAAATCAGTCATTTTAAATTGTAGTAATATTTCACAATATTACTGATTTTTACTATATTTATGATCAAATAAATGCAGCCTTGGTGAGCATAAGAGACGTCTTTCAAAAACATAAATTTCAAACAGTAGTGAATTTTTTGGAGACTCTTAATATTAAACCCTGTTTTTCCCTGCAAGGGCTTCAAAGTGCCTCATAGCATTTTTAACCCTTAACTGAACCATTTACATCCTACAAGTCTGCATTGTATCAGTTTTTCTAAGTTGTAAAGCATCTGCGAAATGAATAAGTGACATTTTCTGTCTACAGTATCGTCATGTATCACCACCTACAAGAAGACTCCTCCTCCGGTACCTCCCCGCACCTCCACCAAGCCCTTCATCTCCATCACGGCCCAGAGCAGCACTGAGTCTGCGCAGGACGCTTACATGGACGGCCCCGGTACGCGGGGTGAGCCGGTCCTCCACTCCGGCCTGAGCAACTCCACCGAGAGCATTGACAGCATGAAAGCTCTGACGGCAGCCATCGAGGCGGCCAACGCTCAGATCCACGGCCCTGTCAGTCAACACGTCAGCAACAGCACTATCACCATCAGCACCACCCCGTCCTCTCCACTGCCCATGCCTGTTCCTGTTCCCATACCCATACCAGCCCTGGAAGACGTCCGCAGGGATGTGCTCAGGAAGAGCAGGTGCCTTTCTATTGGCATCCAGGTGAGTGAGAAAATATTCAGCATTGTTTTCACAGTTTCATCAGTCCTGCTTGCTATTAGAACAGTGTTTAGTAGATTATTCTTTAAATGAGAGTGGAGGTGGCTGGTTTACTATGGAATGCGTTTAAACAGGTGGATGGGCCTGAGGACCAGGAACTAGAGGACCCGTCCAAGTTCCAGTCAGTGGGGATTCAGGTTGAAGAAGAGCATGGGTAAGTCTACGGCCGCATTTACACTACAGGTCTTGATGCCCTGTAGACTACATCAGATTTTTTTGACCTGAAAACCTCATCTTTTAAAAGTGTCCCATCCGATATCTGCATTTACACTATACATTAATCACAAACAAGCAAGTTAGTTTGTGGCCATGATTGAACTAAAACGAGTTAACAAATTAGGAAAAGGTGTCCACGATTAACTAAAATGAAAGAACAAATTCTTAATTTGTGTATACCATCATAAACATTGAGGATGCCTCCAATATTCAAATCAGCATTTTTTTGTTTCCAAATCACTTCAGTCTTTAATGTTGGGGTAAACCTTTGACATTATGGGTAATTAAGTTGATTTAGTCTCCATCAAGAGTATTCCACTCACCTTTATGTTTAATCACCTGCTCTTTGTGTCCTCTAGTAGTGCTCCATTTCCTCTCTGATAATTTACTCTTTCTGAAATATGTCTGATCCATGAGTATTTGATCAAATTGCTTCAATCTAAAGATTAGTAGTGGTTTGAAGTGAATATTGTTGCATTCTGATTTCTGGGAGTATTGTTTATCCCCTTCAGCTGTTATACTGCACACTGCATATGGTGAGAGAGTGCATTAAAATGAAGGATTAAGAAACTCTGTATTAGGGAGACACTTTCACTTTATTAAACGTATTGAGCAGGGACAGGATTATCCCTGAGCGCTAAAGCTGGCACACCATGGCTCTTCTCAAAACTGCCTAGCTAGACACTATAGATGTGCTCCTGATGTCGTACATTGTAGACAACAGTTTATGCTGCGTCCTAAAACACCACATTTTTGCCTAAATTTGAAGTACCACTACATATTTCTTTGGATAAGACTGGCCCTCATTTCATTGTGACAAGCTCAGCAAAGCAGTTTCATTAACATGGTGAAACAAAGCTAAAGGAGAGTGTAAATGTTTATTATGTCATTACTGAACAGTGTTGACAGGAAACCAGCTTGAAATATGTTTTATTTCATCAAATTTTCATGTTTGCTACAACATTTTATTAAAATATCACTAGCTGTGTGCTTTAAAACATTCTCTTTAGCAAATCACTTGAGTGGTGCTATTTGTCTGACAAATAAATAGCTGTTAATGATGTTTACGCATGCAAAGAGCATCTCAAACCAGTTACTCTTGTGGTACAAATGGTATCTACGTAGACAGTAGCTCATGTAGGCAGTCTTTGCTTTGAGACAGCCTTTGACTATTGCCGACGAGTCAATGACATATAAGGCCATGGCGAAGAAAGGTTTCAAGAAACGGTCTTTTATTCATGTTGGTTTCAAACCTTCAAACCCATTACATTCATCATTGTTTTTCAAGCTAAAAAGTATCTTGTCTTTTTTCACAAATACAAATATCATGAATTATTATTTCGTAAATATCATTAGGTTTTTGGGGAGTCACACCAAGTGACATTTTACGTCTGGGAGACATTAACCTTGGCATATAGTCATGAGGGTCTGCAGGGGTCATTTCACATTATTTCCTGTTTTTTTTTTTCTGCATGTTGGTTGCGTCAATTGACTTTGATTTTGCAGACAGGTTTTCAAATCTTAATAAGCAGTGTAGGTTTTCGACAAAATTTCTGCTAATAAAAACAATATAATAAAAGATGATGCAAAGTTACTTAAGGTTTTATCAAGATAAGGCTTTTATCCTCATTATGATGTTGGGACAGTTGTATCACTCTGACATTTTTTTAATCGTATGCCCCCCAATGAGCATTAAAACAGAAATTAAATCCATTTCATCATTGAAGAGTGTGTAGTTACTGTATGTACTGGAATGAATTGAATTATTTTTCTTTCTTTGCTCTGTGTCTCAGTCACCGGCGGTTCACTCGCTCTAACAGCGTGACGGCAGCAGTGCAGGCTGATCTGGACACTCCGGACTACACACCAGCTGACTCTCCTGTCATAGATTTCCCCTCTTCGGGCTGCTTGTCACGGCAGTACTCGCGTGATGCCGCCACCTCCACCGTCAGCATCCAGGGCTCAGGGAATCACTACCACGCCTGCACCTCAGACGACTACGAGGACGTTGGGTTTGATCCCTCCATCCTGCCTCCACCTGACCCCTGGATTGATAGCGTCACAGAAGATCCCCTGGAAATCGTGGGCCGCTCGGTGTGCCAGCGTGACGGCCGCTGGTTCCTCAAGCTGCTGCAAGCGGAGACAGAGCGCATGGAGGGCTGGTGCAGGCAGATGGAGCAGGATGAGAAGGAAAACAAGCTGCCTGATGACAGTGAGTGACTGATTTTACCCATAATGGAGTCTCATATAAATATATTCTAGTAGGTCAACCATCTTTAAAGAAAGTTTATTCTGGTTAGTTTTTTGTGCTATGTGCATTATTTCAGTGCTCAGTAGACATGTTTGCACTAATAATAACAATGCCAATGACTTTTGAAACACTACATGCAAAAGTGCAATAACTGTTTATTGCGATCAGCCCTTCTACATTGACGTCATCTGCCCCCTGCTGGATAATTCTGGTACTCACACTGTTCGCCTGAAATGCTGACAGTGACAACACACCTGGCACTTTAGTCTCTCCTAATTATACTAATCATAATAGCTCTTTTCTTTCAAACCTGTCAAGTCTCAGAATGAGCTGAATTCCTTGTTTCTGGTTCTCCAGGGTTATTATTATCTTGTGTATTTGATGCTCACCTGTGTGTGTGTGTGTGTGTGTGTGTGTGTGTGTGTGTGTGTGTGTGTGTGTGTGTGTGTGTGTGTGTGTGTGTGCGCGCCGTTCAGTCCTGGGGAAGATCCGCAGTGCAGTGGGAAGTGCACAGCTGCTTATGTCCCAGAAGTTTCAGCAGTTCAGGGAGCTGTGTGAGGAAAATCTGGTGAGTACTGATAATAATAAACCTTTATTTGACAAACGCAACTACCGTTCAAAAGTTAGGGGTCCTTTAGTCAGCCTTTATTCAGCAAGGATGCATTAAATTGACCATAAGTGACTATAAAGATATGTATAATATTACAGAATATTTCTATATTTTAAATAAATGTTCTTTTGACCTTTCTGTTCATCAAAGAATCCTGAGTAAAATGTACGACAGTTTACACAAAACTGTTTCCTGAAGGATCACGTGATGCTAATGGCTACTTAAAATTCAGTGGAATAAATTACATTTTTAATTGGTTATTTTAATTGGTACTCATATTCCTGAACATTACAATGAATGTATTTTTGATTCTTGGTGAACATTAAAGACTTCTTTTTAAAGAAAATGACAAATCTTACCAACCCCAGCCTTTTGAACAGTAGTTTTTGATCAGCTGTGGCTCTTTGGAAAGGAATGGAACTGTGGATGCACGAGCACAATACCAGGACTCCAAAGAAATCTAATAGCAATATATGATGTTTCCTCTTTCACTTCTGTAACACCTCTTGGCTCAACAGAACCCAAATGCTCACCCGCGGCCAGTGGCTCAAGATCTTGCAGGGTTCTGGGACATGCTTCAACTTTCCATTGAGAATATCAGCCTAAAGTTCGATGAGCTTCACCAGCTCAAAGCCAACAACTGGAGACCCCTCGACCCCCCCGAGAGAAAGGTACAACAAACTTGCAGAATCGGTGCAGAGTCGTTGACATGTGCAAAAGCACCAGATGCCTGATCGAAGGGCAACATTGTTTTTTCATTCATGTGCATGATCTGTTGCTTCTGTAGTGTGATATTATGCATTCAGGGGTGGGCACTGGCAATAACAAACCAGCAAAATCCACAATATTATTGTGAATGATGATAAATTTGCCTCCTGAAGTGTTGCTTTTGCCTCCCTGTGCCTCTTGTCGGTCTGTTGGTCTAATGTGACTGTGAATGTTTCTCTCACTCACTCTTAATTTCCTGACATCCTCTTCATGTTTGTTTTGTTTGTTTGTTTGTTTGACAGTGAGCTGTTTTCAGAAGTCATTCCATCTGGCACGCACCATGGGGGCAGCGGCCCCCAACCTCTCACCCCCGCCGGGCCGTTCTCTTACCGCACGCAGTCGGCCGCGGAGCCGCGGCTGGCCTTAGCACTGTCTGTGTGCAGGTGTGCCATATTGCTGTCTCCGCTCGTCTTTCTCCGCCCGCCGTGGCGGCTAACTGACTGTTTGTCATCCCTGTTCAGGAGAGACGGCTGCCTCCCCCAGTGCCAAAGAAACCTCCGAAAGGCCACCCTCCCCTGGCCAGAGACCGCTCGCTGGAGAGCACCGAGAAGCAGCGTCAAGAGGCGCGCAAGCGCTTGATGGCGGCCAAGCGAGCCGCTTCGGTGCGGCAGAACTCGGCCACAGAGAGCGCAGACAGCATCGAGATCTATATACCTGAGGCTCAGACCAGACTATGAAACTGCCAAACACGAAAACGCACTCACACATGAATTCTGCCATGAGCACAACATGTCACACAGATCTATATTTGCCTAATGCTAAGACCACTGTATATTAGGAGAGACATACACCAGCACCATGATAGCACAGTAGTAATCTGACCTTTCATTATTTAAAAAATGACATCCAACATAGATGTACATCATATTTCCTTGACCCCAAGACTTAAGTCAGGACTTATTAACGCCTTATTTAATTTTTCGCAAATGAAAACGAGGCGGTTGGCTATATGGTTAATCTAATTTTAACACCCTGTGTTTTCCTGTTGTTTTTTGTCCCCTGGAAGAAGAAAAAAACAGTACAACCAATTTAACATCCTGAACATGCGGTGGTGGACATGTTTGAGAGTCACTGGAGGAACCTTACTTGTTTCCAGTAAAAATGTAACTTTAAAGTTTCATTCTTCTTTCCTTTGACAAGCAACACTGCATAAAATATGAATACTTATTATGGTAGATTGTATCTTGAATTTACACTACCATTCAAAAGGTTGGGGTCAGTAAGATTTTTTAATGTTTTTGAAAGAAGTCTGTAATGCTCAGCCAGGCTTAATTTATTTAATAAATATACAGTGAAAGCAGTAATATTGTGAAATATAATTACAATTTAAAATAACTGTTTTCTATTTTATTATGTTTTAAAATGTGATTTATTCCTGTGATGCAAAGCTGAATTCTCAGCATCATTCCTCCAGTCTTCAGTGTCACATGATCCTTCAGAAATCATTTGAATGTGCTGATTTGGTGCTCAAGAATTATTTCTTATTCTCAGTGTTGACAACAGTTGTGCTGCTAAAAGTTGTTGTGGAAAAGTGTTTTTTTTTTTCTTTGATGAAATTTATAATAATTTGTGGGAACAGTAATACATTATTCCCAGGATTCGTTGATGAATAGAAAGTTTATATTTATCAGCATTTGTTTAAAATAGAAATCTATTGTAACATTATAAATATATTTACTTTTGATTAATGTAATGTATCGTTGCTGAATAAAAGTATTCATTTATTTCAGTAAAAGAAAGTCTTACTGACCCCAGGCTTTAGTCTGACCACACTGGCGGTGGTCACACAAAGCACACTAGTGTTAGAGACGCATTCTCAACAGTGATGCTTGTTTCAAGGGTTTTGTTTTGCAGTGTTTAATGATATACTACTGAACATAACTGTTGATGATTTTTTTAGATTACAGCAGCATTTCTTTACACCTCACATATCATCTTCAATAGCTTAACTGTTCCTTTACCGCCTCGCTTTCATTCACGTCAAATTACATACGTCTACCCTGAAGGAGATCATTCGCGCACACATTTGGAGCTCAGCCACTTTATATACTATAATATTTCAGTTTTTTTATGCGTGTGGTTACATACAGTTAGTTTGTAATCACGTATACACACAGACATGGTTCCACATGCATAGCGACCTCTCTCAGAGCCATAGGCTGACCTTTGCTCTCCATGTAGATAAACGTGGGCATATACACACATATATACTTTATCATTTAACAGTTCTACACAGACTTATGACAAATAATAAACATAAGCGTATTCACTCTGAGTGGAATGGGCTGGGGGTTTGTAATATAATCTGTCTGTACCTTTTCCCTTGAGGGTTGAAGGAATTTTATAGCAGGTTTAATGTTTTACTTCTGCGCAGTCTTTCCCATCCGTCTCTCTTTCACACACTGTCTTAATCTGATGATCTGAAGAGATGTGATCATAGTGGATTATGTTCCTAGCCATGTGAAGTAGGTAGAGTCCGTCTCTCTCAGTCCATCTAGAAATACTGTATCCTGTTGTCTTTAAGCATTTCTGTTTTTCTCTGAAGAGCAGAACTTTTTGCCTTTTTTTCCCCGCTTCCATCCGTGCCCTTTCTTTTTCTTTCTTTTTTTTTTTTTTGTAGTACAATTGGAAAAGGATTACCACATAACAGGGTATTTGAAGCTAAAAGCAATACTCGTATTAAATTCTAATGTTACTACATTATTTTAACGGATTCATTGCTAATGAAAAGATGCCTTCACTATTCTGTAGCCATTTCTGTTTCTTGTCATTCTGATGCTTGCTATTGTGAACACTTGGCCACTCTTCAACTTATTTTAAAACCTCTTTACGTGGGACATTTAGGCACATTATTATATTCTTTAGTGTATAAAATACAAATAAACCTACTAATCATTTTTCTAACCTAGATTTGGGGCCTTCTGTGGATTTTTATGTAGACAAGTAGAGGTACTTTAATGAGACGACTGCAAAAAAAAAAAAAAAAAGACTAGAGGGGGAGTTCTAATAAAATGCAAGCTTTTCATCATCGTTCACAAGATTATGTCTTTCCAGTAGCAATTCCAGTGACTTAATTTAATGTGTTTTAATACTGTGTACAGGGGGAAGTTTTTTTGTAAGCTTTGTGCTCAAAGGGTTGTGGCTCTGAGAGGACCGTGTGACTGCCTGATCGGCCGGGTCAGGCGAGCTAAGCTAGCGTTAAACTCTCAGGAAAAGACAGAGATGAAGCGAGGGCAGCAAATTCAGGGTCTCCCAGCGGTGATGTTTTACGCGTGTATTTGTGAGCGTGTTTGTGTGTTAAATGCACACAGGTGTGAATCCGTTTGTTTTAAAGAATGTATGTATCTTTATGGTAAATTGGTGTGTGTGAGAGCCTGTGTGTGCGTGTGTGTGTGTGTGTGCGAGTCTATAAAAGTGCTTCCTAATTTTATTGGTTAACACAATCTTTGAATTTTTCTGTTAGTTAAAGTCAAGTAGCCTCATGATCTCATGTACAGTATCAAAGCCCCTTGTTCTTATTTCAGTCTATATTGTTTGTACAAGAAAACAATGATGAGGATGTTCCTGTAAGCATGCAGACACAATTTGAGTTATATATATATATATATATATATATATATATATATATATATATATATATATATATATATATATATATATATATATATATATATATATATATGGTTTATACTTGTTTATTTATTTATTTATGTACTTATTTATTTGTCTTATCTATTTAGGATTTATTTTATACGGTTTGGATTCTGTTTAGTGATCTGTCATGCCACCCTCAAATTGTGAATATGTTGTACTGTATGTATAAACATTATTATATGTGCATACATACGATGAACAAAGAATAAATTATTGAAACTTTATGTCTTGACATGTATTACAAAATGTAGACGAGCAGTATAGGCCTACATATACAAATATTAATTCACATTATTTTTTGCAATATTATCATGATGGGGACCTGTTCTACTACGAAACGACTGCCTGGAGGTTTGCAATTAATTAATTTAAAAAGCATTTATTTGGCTTTTGCGGTATTAAAATAACATAACTTAAGTGTTTATGTACTACTGGTGTAGTACTATTTTTGCGTGACTAATGTTGTTTAGGGGCAATTACCAAGATTGAACAAAAGGAGACGCTGTAAAGAATAATAACTCATATGCATCGTACTCACGAGGTGGAGAACTGTTGGGATATCTGCACGGGTAGGCAAAGGTAGGGCAGCATTTTTGCTAAATGACTCCCTGGTCCTGGTGGAAAGGGGGTCCTGTTTGTAAACCATCATTAGTTGTGCTTGCAAAGCTAATATTCCTCAAATCTTATGTTCAAACAAACAAGAATGATAAGAGTAGCTTACGTGAATTCTGTATGGGACCATGCGAACGATTTCCCAAACGCGTGAATACAAAAGGACCCTAGCAAATAGATAACCGTGCATTTAGTTTTCCCTCATCGTAATGTCCCGCCCTGGCATTTCAATTTTTTTATGCATAGTCAAATAAAGTAATTTACGGAAACAACTACAAATGTCTGTGAGACAATGCTCTCTTCCAACACTAGGCGTCACTGAGGATCCAGCACCAAAGCACGTGTTGCTCTCATGCACCTTGCACCATCCCGCACATTCTTCCAATCGGACGGCCTAACTGTACTATGTTAATTAGGGAGATATATGTGTATATTCCTAAATATACTTGTATTTTTAGATAAACATAATCGACCGAAGTAAAAACGATTGTAGGCCTACTGACTCCCAAAAGCATCTGCCTGATATCTAGTTATTGGCATAAGACACACGGATAACGGGTTCTTAACGTTAAACAAAAATAAATAAAAAGTATTATTAAATTCAACGATTCTAAGGCAACAATTGTTGAACTGACAGATATTAATAATGCGCGTTCTTATGAAGTGCGCTGTGAGGGAAACCGATGCATTGCATTTGCGCGCACAAGCTGCTTTGTTTCTCATTGTCTCAGTTCATTATGTTCATTCATTATGTTCATAAATTGCCTATTTGGTCGTTTCCCAAATTGAAATGATAAAAGATAAAAATAAATTAATAAAAAAATAAAATAAAACGTACGTACGTAAATAGTTTTGAACTATGCATTAAAACCATAGGAGATATAAAAATTAATTTGAGGATTTAAAAAAAAATTAGTTGTGACAGCGTCATAAATAGGCTTAGGCCTATATCAACTTCACAAATTGAATGGGAATTCTTGCTAACCTGTCTCGTTGATGATGTAAAAGGCCATGCGCCCAATGTAATTGCATTAGTGTGCGCATAATTCAAATATAAGGCGTTCACTTTTCTGCAATTGAACAGTTTTGGTTTTGTGTTGGGTCAAGGTAGCCAAGTGCACTTGTCAGTCTGGCCAGTCTAAAACTGTTTTTTGCCGAAAATCAGCAATCATGTCATGATATAGCCTGGACCACATTTGACGGAATAAATTGATTAATAATAGCATATAAACGCGTAATTCTAATGTTTCATTATTTGCCACATATTTCATAAAACCACTTAAATACATTGGTTAAGCAGTTGACAGATTGAAGTTTATGGTCAATTGGTTATTTCAGTAAATGATTTTTGATATAGTGCTAAAAATTGCAAAGAGCGTTACAACTCCCTGGTCTTCACTGTAGTCCATGGTAGTCGAACTATACTCGAGGTATTGCGGAATGTGGACCAGTTCAGCACCTTTAGACCTGACAGCTCCCGACACATGCATGAATACGGTCAGCTTAATAATGAACAGGCGCTTTCTGGTTCGTGAAACCGTTTTACTTGCCATCATGCGTGTAGCATTGCTGAAGATTTCATCTGGTCGGAATACTATTTTAAAATGTCTACTATCCTGAAATAAATAGGCTAGTTCTTTTTTATTTATTATACTGTTAATCAACTTTAATTTTTTATTTTTATTTGTCGACTAGGTTGTAAGAGTGTTGATGAAAGATGAAGATGAATGATGAAGAGGACGACCCTGCACCCCGCGCTCCTCTTTCCTGCAAGGTTTATTTGCTGGACGCTACTCAAACACCTCGCTAATCTGAAACAGCCTAAGGGCAGCCATATTTTCAGATTAACGCAGGAAAAATCAATTAGTCTATGATGTAGTGAATCAATAATCTTCTTAATCTCCGCGGGGATAAACGTAATTTAATAACTAGGCTATAACACTTTTATAGGTGCTGTTTACGCTTTTGAGAGGATTATGATTACGCTTCAAACTACATTCCCCAGTTCCAGAAACATGAAACTGATGCTGTTAATCTAGGATAAAATATGAATCGTCATTTAATGGGTTTAATCGAAGTTAAGTAACTACACATTCGAGGAAGTGTCTTTCATTCAGCGGAGATGCTGAGTTTCTAGTGATATTTGAATTAAACCATTGCCTGTCTTAAACATGAAGGGTATCCCCGTGTGATGTGACACTTAAGAAAGAGCGCTTTATTTGTCCATCGCTGTGAATGCAGGAATCTCTCCACACCCCATGCACGACTACCGTTCTAATTTGTCTGGCAAGCAGGAGGACGAGCGCTCAGTGCGCTGTTGCTGCTCCTGTTGCTCTGGCGCATGTGGCCGGATTCCCAGGGATCCCCAGTGTTCTGCAGCTTGCGCTCCTAACATCTATGACCCTTCAAAGAGGCCGTGAAAACGCAAGGCTCCTGTAGTCAATAGTTGTCTACCAGTCAACCTTTTTGAATACCAGGTCAATAAATGTAAAGTGTAGAAACAATGAAAGCCACTTGACAGGCGCGTCGACAAAGTGTGGTGCCTTTTATCGTTTTACATTACCAACACGCGAGGACCAGTGCCAATCACATTGTGTGGCTTTTGTTTCAACAATTGTTGGCTGTTTGTTGCTGAAAATAGATTATTTATTTTTTTCAATGGCCCACGAAGTGTCTTCCAGGGGAAGCCAAGTCAAAAAACACGTCCTCTAAAACGTTCAAGAGGCTTGGTACACCTATCAAGCCCATATTACCTTGTTAAGTAGTCCAATTATTGTCATTGATTGATTCATTTAATCTGTCTTTATATCTAAGCCTTTCTCTAATCCTGTTTGACAAAAGAGATTATACGGATTAGCAGCGATTTCCACTTGAATAAATTGAAACTTTTCCTCTCGCTAATCCAAAAACGTCTCTAAAGCAACTGTATAATTAATAAATATTGTTATAATTATTAGTATCCGTAGTTTTGAAGTTTTGAGCGCATCGGTTCTTGCTACTCGAGCCTCATGCATTGTATGCTAATGCACCATGACCTAAGAAGAAGACGTCTCATTTATAACGCTCATCGTTGTAATATCTGTTGAAAAATCCATGTGTTGCTATTCCCATGCCAGCCCAAGGTCTGCAGCCGCGGTCGCTGAGATATGTGACATTGCTTAATTGATAGCGCAAAGGTGACGGTCACGCTCCTGTCTGCGCTTAATGGCTGAATGACTCGCTTTGCTGAACGACCGGTGCGCGTTCAGGTGCCACTTGTGTCGCTCCACAGGTGCACCATTCCAAACCGTGGAGAGTTTATGTGCACTTGAACGTGAACTCTGTGCTCTCGAGTGACTTTTCTTATGTTGCATAATCCGATGAAAAATAAAATCATTACTCATATATTGAAATTGGACTAAATATTCTGGGAGAAATACGTTCTGATGTGTTCGAACTTGGTCATTTTTTAAACTTTCGATCAAGAAATTAATAACAGTCCTCTTTCAAAAAAAAAAAAAAAGACATTTATCAAGCTTTTTTAATATTCTAAATGCAAGCCGTACGGCTGCTCTGTCCATTCACTGCCGGCAGTGGGTCTCATTGAGACCGGAGCGCGCAAGTGGTGTGATTCCCACGGATTGTCCCTCGCGTTGCAGCTTGCAGCGGGGTGCAACAACCATACACTCACCAGACCCTTTTTCCCTTTAACTAACAAAGTGACCCCCCTCCATCTTTATTTGAATAGCAGAGAATAAGGGTTGTTTATGGGCTCCAACCAGTTAGCATCTCAGGTACCAGCATAATTTGTTGTGAGGTGTCTTACAAACCTCCTCATTGGCGACCACTGTGAGGCACACTGCTCTTAATGCCAGGACCAGCCCTCCGCATAATAAACCCATACCCGCTGCTTGTCGCTTCTCCGCTGGTATATTTAGTCGTGTTTGTTATTCAAGGACTTAATGATGTCTCGTGTTAACAGAAAACATGCAACCACCCACTTTATTTATATGACAACTCCTTTTTTTCCTTCTTCTAAAAATCTATGGGAATTTGTCGGTCAAAAGCGCGGAGGTGCCTTCACATTGAACTTGCACTTTAATTGGACATTTATAGGAAATAGTCAAGTCAATAATGCTATTTTAAACGTTTTAAAGATATTTATTATATATATTAAAGCAGGATTTATACCAATACATTAGTATGCGTTAAATCGTTTAATTAAATAATAATATTTGTCTAACATTTATTAAAGTTTATGGACACAATATGCACAATTCTTCACTGAAGACTGCTTTTTGGTTTGTGAAACTATACCTGTATAAATAACACCAGCATCTTTCAATGAATTTTCAGTGTTGGTAACTTTCTTTTTTTTGTGATTTAAGGTATCGTTCTGCAAATGTGCGCTCCACTTAATGTACAATCATCATTCAGTCAGTGAGAGTCGTTTTCTGTTTGTTTTGCCATTCAATATTTGTCCGTCTGTTCAAGAACACGTAGCTATGGGCTATTGTTAAAGATGCGCTTAGGGCGACTATAGGTTGTTGGTATTGAAAGCTGAAAACGCCTCCGCTTTACCGCTGGAGCCCTCGCATTATTCTTGTGATTGTTTCTTGAACAGGCGAGTGTCCACTGCTTTGACACAAACGTGCGGCCAGGCATCCTACAACCCGTGATTGATGAGAGACCTATTCTTTACCCTTTCTGCCTCTTAAACGACAGCTCCTTTCACTGACATCACTCATACACAAATGTTTGTGCTGTATTGTATGGACGTCGTGGACAACCAATGGGGCTTTAACATAACTGCATGTCTTGATAATTAAGAGGCCGATGGAAGAGGTGAATGGTGAGCGTTTGAATGGTTACCTGCTTTAAGAGGAGCCTCAAGGTGACAGGGTCAACAGTAGGCCTACCTACCTCCCTGACCCCTTAATTACATGTGATAACAGCGTGCACTTTATGCAGTCACTGTTCATGGATGAAGGACAAACGGCCAGACGAGACATTTAAGTGTCAATAATGAAGAATGTCCTTTAACTGCTGATATTTGTCTGTGTGTTTAACATCCGAGGAACCGAGACATTTCCAAATACCACACAATAACTCTAAAATTTGTATAAAATTAACATCGTGACAAATTAATTATATAGTTAATTAATAAAATAGTCTTGCATTGCAGTTAGGCTGTAATCCTTTATTATTTTGTATCATAAAATTAGTGTGCTGCAAAATCAAGCATTTCTGTCACTTAGCTCGATTGAAAAACAAATGATTTAAAAACAAAATTGCAAGGAAAATGTTTTACTTCGTTCAGCGACGGAGAGGTGATTTCTGATACAGTTGTCAATATAGGCAGTCGCTTTGTCGACAATTTAGGAGCATGTCCTGTCTCGGTGTTTTGGGCTCAGGGGGCGTGTACTGAGGGGGTGGCCTGTTAACATCCCTTATCCTAAGCCTAAGGTGAGCTGCCTCAGCTGCGGGCGCTGGGGATGCTTGGCGCTGATTGGTTGGCGCTTACGGTCAATGGCACGCGACTATGGATGTAGTTATAAGAGTCCTCGCGTGCCGCCTTTCAAACCGAACCAACTCTTGAGCAAAAAGAGGAAAGCTCTAAAAGTCGCCGATTGTTGTTACTGGGCAACACCAACACAGCACACAAAAATGGACACTGTGTTGGATCCATTCACAGGCTTAGACTCCTTCTCCTCCCCTTATTTCGACGACGATGACTTCTTCACGGACCACTCCTCGAGAGACCACTTGGACACAGACGACTTTTTGGACGACGACGTCGATTTCCTCACCAGTCAAATCCAAGAATATTATAAGGACAGTCGGATAGCGCAGGACGGAGACTATTGTGACGTTGGCAACTTCTCTTTTTCCTCGTCTTCTTCGACGTTCTCGTACGGATGCGCTGACAGCACCTCGGAGCTGTCCCCTCACGGAGACGGTCTCTTGCTGAAGAGGCGGAGGCGCATGAGATCCGAAGCGGAGATGCAACAGTTGCGTCAAGCTGCTAACGTCCGGGAGCGACGGAGGATGCAGTCCATTAACGATGCTTTCGAGGGACTACGATCTCACATCCCTACCCTACCATACGAGAAGAGACTTTCAAAAGTCGACACTTTACGCCTGGCAATCGGCTACATAAACTTCCTAGCAGAACTTGTGCAGTCGGACATGCCAATCCGGAACCCACACAGTGATGCTTTAAACCAACCTAAAAAAGTCATCATTTGCCACAGGGGAACAAGTACGTATTTATTATTATGATGATGAGGATGATGATGATTTGATTATTTCGACTTTATTGTTTTTATTACTGTTGTTGCTGCTGTTGTTGTTGTTGTTGTTAGCATTGTTATTTTAACAACTTTTTTCACCCCTTTTCCTAGGATCCCCATCTCCAAATGACCCAGACTACGGGTTGCCTCCTCTCGCCGGACACTCTCTTTCGTGGACTGATGAGAAGCAGTTGAAAGATCAGAACATCATTAGAACAGCGAAAGTCTGGACACCGGAGGACCCACGAAAGTTGCACTTGAAATCATCCATAAACAACATTGAGAATGAACCCCCCTTTAACTTTATTTCCTAAGGCAGTGCCGTTATTATCTGTATACACATTGTGTACAACTGAATTGTATGGATATATCCATTTTTTGTTTATTTGTAATATATTATTGTGACTATCCGTGTTTCAGCTTTTTAGTCTGAATTGAAGGCCACTGGCAATCATTTTGTGATGTTGTATTTAATTGTTTTAATTGTGCTGTAATATATTTTTCTAACTTAATACGGATTTTATGTCAAACAAAACATATTTTTATACAAACGAAACACGAGAAATCGTCTATATTTATACTATGATGACTCAATAAATTTGTCTAATATCCCACCCTCATGTGTTTGCTTCCAATGTCCCAATGGGCCTATATACATCAATTCCTGAACCCCCAAAAAACTATTGTTTTTTTGTTTTGTTTTTTGCTCAAGTTTTATAATATCAAAATGATTCAAAATGAAATCATTTAGGCAAACATGCATCCTTTGGTATATTATATAATTCTATTTTTACAATATGATAACTTCAATAGAGCAGGCATATATGATGATATATCTTGTAGACAGATCATCTTTTATCCCGTGACAATGAATAGCCCAGAGTCAAATCGTGCGATTAACTGTAACTAAACGTGATTTCTGAATAGATACTTTAATATGAGGTGTGAAGCCTTGGTTATAGTGTGCAACAACAGCTGAAAGATGTCACTATTTATCATTATGGAAATCTGACGGACCCTCGCTGTGACTCTGACAGTTTGGGTGAAAAATAAATAAATAACTAAACAGGAGAGGGACGAGTATGTTTTAAAGTGTGGGTCCAAATTGCTAAAAGAGGCATGACGTTTCCTTTGCCTTGGGCAGTTGGCCTGGGTACACTGCAGGTGCTCAGAGGCGAAATTTTCCCGTGGTATCCACTCGTGCTCTATGTACCCAGTTGTCTCTACGTCAGCTCACGCAGTTATTAAGAGGTAGCCCAAACACATGCCCATGTCCACATGTCCAATGTAAACCCACGAAGAGCAATTGGAGGCTAATATTTTGGATGGACTGGGACTGGAATCACAGGTATTTATTTAAAACTACAATTGTTTGAAATCTCATTTATTTATATTATAATGTTATTGTTTATGTCAACTCATCAATGCATGCAATCACACAATAAGTGAAAGCATACGTACATGTTTGCTGTTGTTAACTAACGCTTACCGGTTACTAATGTATTTACTTCCCTATGCAAGTTTATCATGTGGAGACGACTATTTAATTAGTGTCAACAATAATCCGAAAACTCCACTGTGAACTTTCCTAATGAATTAAATGAAATCTAAACTGATGGACATAATCCAACCTTTCGATGTATTAGCGCCTCATTAAACGCGTTGATTTCTGCTATCCAGGGCGCAGGACTAAAACCATGTAATCCCATTATGCTCATTAGAAAGTCAAATGTTAGCAAGTCAGACTTAACTAAGATAAAGGACCCCAAACGTCTTATGGCGATTTCAACTATTTGCCCGTGGTAACAGTTCAATTTGATTAAGGGAAGACGGAGACAAAAATGCGGCTATCATTGTATTTTGGCATCTTATAGTGAAAAGAGTTTTTCAAAACAGGCACAGTACAAAACCTTTAAAGCATCTTTTGGAGGAGCGCCGATGGAGCGGAAGAAAAAGGCTGATGCACTGGATCTTTTCAGGTTTCTGTTTTGTCACTTTGGGGTTTTGGCTTGGCAGAGCTTAAAAGGCGACCGTTTATTGCTTGTCCGGTTTTTACCCGTTATTATGTGTCCCAACGTCCCACAGGCTCTATTGCAAAGTCTGCGACTGTGGAAGCCGGTGAGTAGCTAATGGTATTAGAAACTGGAATTAGAATAGCCTATAACGCAACAGGGCGATTTCATGTAGGCTTGGCGCAGTTTGGTCGGTCATGTAGATTCGATTAATTAAAAACAAAGTGAATAAAAAAGTTGTCCTGTGTGCGTTAAAGCAGACAGATTTTGCGCAGTGAAATGTTATGGTAAATAAATGTACAGCACCGTCATCAATTATGATCCCCGTGTAGTTTTGAAGAAAGTGAAACGATTACGCACGGTTTATAACTATCAGTGTCAACAACCTTACGATGCGCGCTAAGCTGGGAACAACGCCTATCAAGATTCTCATAAGCTTAAAATCTGCTCATATTCGGATTATCGCCTGCACAAATATGGAGGATAAGACTGAAAATCTTTGAGTCCAGCGCATTTTCATTAGTGCATGGCAACAGTGGCATCGGGGTGCCAGCTGCCAGCTTGAACAAACACCAGTTGATTCCCCGATACTCAAACTCTTTAAAGCCTACTAAATCCCCCATGTCCAAGTCGCCTCTGGGGGGGTACGTAATCCTCAATACAACAAATATATCACTAATTATTTGTCCAGAAATATTACCTCTGGAGGGCACAGGCTAACAGGTGCTGGAGAAAGCCTGGCTCATCCTGCACCCCGGGTAGGGGGACTTTGTTGCCAAAGTGCAGGCTGTCCAGGCGCCCCTAGTTTTACACGGTGCTGAGTCTGCAGATAATTGCCATGATATCTTTATTGCTAGGACAGTGTTCTGAGCTTTAAAATCGAGTTTCTCTTCAATGCACCTGGTATTTCAAACTTGTTCTTTTTGTGCGCCCGGGTCCTGGACAGCAGCTGCTTAAAACAAGCAAAGAGGGAGGCCCGTCTCCGTCTACAACGTCTCCAAGACGTGTTGGCATGGTTTTCTTGTCTTTAATGTACCATTAGCCTTTGTCTTGATACAATATGGGAACAGTAAAGCATGACGTGCGTTATAATAAAACACATTTTCAATGATCCACCCGGATTTAGGGCGCCAACACAAGCCAGCCAACAGCATTGTTTTGTCCTCCAAATCCACAGGCAATAGACGCAGTGCGGGGACTTGATCAAGCCATTAAATTTATGTCCACCAATTTTTCACGTGCGGAAAAAAGGGACCGGAGCGCTGCCTCCCAAGGACATTGATTCCCTCGCCATCACCTGGCGTTCGGTTTAGAGGCAAGGTTAATGTGAGGCGCTTCGTAAAGTGACTCCGTTAACATAAGGCCCTCACCATCCTGCTCCATTGTTTTGTCTTGTTAATAACTCATTACCCGGATTTAACAAATCCTCCATTGCATATGTTTGGTGTCTCCATATTTTGATCCGTACGATTAAGCAGATGTTACGATTGAAAACTGAAAAGTCCAAGGCTACTCATGTCTGAAAGGAGAAGAGCGGTCTCCGCGCGGGACTAACAAAGAGCCTTGGAGATCTTCAGAGAGACATTTACGACCAATAAACAGACTTCAACCTGCTCTATTTCAGCCATTGTGTCGTTTTTGAATAATTAAGGTTAATAAGAATAGGTTTGTATACTTTGAATGCCAGGACCACAGGTGCGGGGTGACGTGATGAATGATGTGCCTGATTTTTGCCAAGCTTGAGAGCCCTTCTCTTGGACCTTCAAGCTGATAGAAAATATTGTCATTTCTCTAATTCACAGCATTACTTTCATTCCGAACAAAGCCGGGTGATGAAAAGCTTATGTTGTAATGAAACACTACGTGGTGGCTGCAGTGCCTCAGAAAAGAAAGAGCGAGTCAATGCCCGGGCGCGCTTTGGTTTGTGCGCACGTAGTCTGCTCCATCTAAATCAAATAAAGGGAACCTTTCCAACTTTTAAAAGACCACGTTTTACCTTTATTATGGCCTTTACGGCTGTGTCCATTAAGCATATGGTGCGAAAGCAGCAGCCTTTGTACTGACGAAACCCTCGACACAGCAACCGGTGTCTATTGCGAATCATTTAACTTCTTAGCAGCCAAACAGCATCCAGGGAAACAAGTGCACAAAAGCGCGCACGCGTGCAGGATTTTTAAGAAAAAGACAATATTGTTCAATTGAGCATAAAAGGAGAGAATGACCCCCTCAGGCAGCTCGTCATTCTCTTTTCTAACAAAAGACGCCAGTTACCTCTAGAAAAATTCTGTTATGCCATGACTTTGGACCTTGGAAAATAAAATCTCACCAAGGCAAGCTGGGTTTTTGCGCACGGGATGCCCATCTAACAAGTGCGAAACGGGAAGCTGGCAGAGATGTGCTCGTCTGGAGTTGGCCTCCCTCTCTTCACCCCAAAGCTTGAATTCAGGAAAAAGACTTCCAGCACAAGACTTTCCTCCAGATTTTCAGTTATGGGCGCTCTTTATGCATTTAATGTGCATATTTGGAATTTTTTTTTTGTATAGGCCTATGTTGTTGTGAAAGTGCATTGTTTTTTCCCTCAACAAATAATATTCTTAATAGGTCAGTAAATGTTAAAATATATTTTATTCATGCAATTATTATGTAGGCTAAATTATGTTTTATCTTGTAATCAGCGTTACAAAGCACACCTGTTCAACCTGTTAACAATTCAACACAAGAAAGTAAAAAACAACAACACATTAAATCACCTCAGGCATGCATGACACCTCTTCAAATTAATTATTATATGATGATGATCATGATGATGATTACCGCCATTTTGTATTATTAGTTTCGGAAATGATGACATGATTGTAAATCGACCGATTAAAGCAATTCATCGAATTGTATTGGTTTTTCCAAGTCACGGTCAAAGCAAACTTCAAGACGATCTGGACAAAAAAATAAATAAAAAAAAATAAAGGCAAATCGTTACTTTAGAAGCCATAGCTGACCGTGCAAAACTTGCATTGTTCGTAAAATATTAAGATAGCCCTGGCAGAGAATAATAATAAGAAAAAAATCTGTGAACTTTACACTCATAACACAAGGTTCAAGATTAGCCACAATAGTATCTCTGGTGCTTCATAATAACAATTCAGATTGGTCGCCCTGCACCAGGGACAGCTGGCTTTGCTTGGCCATGGAACCCCATACCACCCTTGGTGGACCATACACAACGACACTGACCTTACCGCGGGGGAAGCCAAAATGCGCCTTTGACTGAATTAGCCTCAAAGACGTCTTGCTATGATCTTTGTTCGCCACAGAATGGACTGGATATTGTTCTTAATATGAGAAGCATTGTATCCAGCTTTTGCGTGCCCCATATGAAATATTACTGCTCCTTTATTCAAACTCTCGTATTTCAAGGCAGGCATGTAGTTACCGTATGCGGTTTTGTGTCAGTGCTAAGATATCCAGACCCTGCCTGTCACTTCTTTCAAATGCCTGGATCCCATACTTGTATTAATGTTTTTTGGCTTTGTTTGAACCCAACGCAGGGGAATGCGCATATTCTGAAAGTTCTTCAAGAAACGAGGGCTTAGAAAACCCAGAACAACGGGAATAACTATGTTAATAGGCCATGCTTTCCGCAAGGCTCCTTTCTGGGCTTTAGGACCTTTCAGTGTCTGTGAATTGACATTAATAATTTTAGGCCGACGTGAAACTTATGTAATTGATTTTTTAAAGTCATTTTCGTGCCGTCGTTTTTCCAGTGTTTTCCAACAAGGTTAGTAAGAGTGTGCTAATAGACGCTCATAAACAGTCGCATTTATCATCGCATTGACAATTTGTAGACTTACATTTCATAAATATGATCATTAAAAACCTTTATTAAAAGGCAGACCCCCCAACTTTCTGACTTCCTTTAAGGGGGTTCAAGGCAGCTCCCATTAAGCGCACCCTGGCTGGCATAGACTATTTTTTCCATGAGATGAAAAAAAATAGAAAAAAAATAAATAAATGATGATTTTAAAACATGAAGCATAATATTTCAGTGGATTTATGTTTGGTTTGTTTAAAATGCACTGTATAGTTCTACTTTTTTTTCAATTGCCGAAGTTTTACTTCTTTTTTTTCTCATTTCCAAACCGCAGCATTCTGCATATGAGAAGGGAACAGCTTCGCGTTGATAATTGATCCACTTTTTTATTCAGACTTCTACCTTCCGCAAAGAGACAGAAAAGTCGGCTAAAATGTGATAAATTACAAATATGCAAATTTCATTCACTGGCGTTTGTAAGTGTGTCTATCTGAAAGTGAATAAGGCCTTGCAGTCAGTCTGCGCGCACTCGGGGAGCTCGGGACCCCAGGGCGCGGATCAAAGCGCCCCATTCTTTTTCATCCCCGGTATTCTCCCACAAACGATTTCGATACAATATGTTTCCATGATGCACGTCATGTGCCTGGGACACAGAACTCGCTGCATCTTAGCTCAATGCGTCGACCGCCCTTTGTTCGACAGGATGGACTTGAGAGGGTTTTTCCCCTAGTTGCCAGGTTTCTAAAGTGTAAAAGCATGCATCATTTTTCACCAGGTCTCGTTTTAATATTCACAAAAGGGAATCTATGAAAACAAACCTTTCAGTTGTTCGCTGGCATGAACCTCACTGCTGTCCAACTGATTTCTCCTATTATAAGCATTTCTCAGCGGGGAGGTATTTGCAACACAAATGCAGCTGTAACACACACACAAACACACACACGCACACACACACAATATAGTAAATTTAGAGTAAAGATGTCCAGCTTTATGACATTAATAAATGATTTCTCTGAAGAAGAAAAAACGAAAACAAAACCGCATAAATTCAGTAGGGAATATTTAATTATAAAGATTATTTCAATTGTTTATTTTAATCGCTTAAATGATTTAAAATGTTTATTTTGTTTACTTCAATTATCTGTTCTTCAATTGTTTTCCAGCTTTGAATGAACTTATATCTGTGGCAGAGAAGCAAAAGCGTGAAACCGCAGCTCAGTGCAACTTGACCGTAAGTTTAGAGTGATTGGCTGAAATGGCCTTGGGCCAGAGCTGGGAGAGCTTCCAGGCCAGACTCCCATTAACCCTCTATGGTGAAACTCTGCTGGACTCCAACACACCAGCCATCGCCATTTATCTACCAACTAATGAAACTAATTAATTTCTGGAGTTCAGCTAAAATTCCACTTTGTTGTTTAACAACCTGAGCCTGAAACCCTGTGAAAGTAGCAAACAACTTTAGTGCGATACCCCCTCCTGGGATTGTTTTAGCTAATGATATATATCTGACATCTTATAGTAGTTTCTATGGTAACTAAGCTGCAAGCAGTTCGGACCATGCTGGTCTGTTCAGTAGCACAGCAGTATGGAAAAGTTGTTTTGTGACTCTGGCAATGGACCAGTTAGTGGAAGATTACAAGGAATTAGGCCATAATCACATAATCCCTGAGAAAAGGGTCACGGCACAGTGATCAGGCTGATCAAGTCATAACCCAATAACCGTCCGTTGTACATGACAGATAGTTAAAGGAGAAATTGGTAATTGATTCTAAGCTTGTCCCAGAGGGTCAGTGGGGTCTGGTGAGACCCGAGTCTGGAGAACAGCTCTGCAGGGGTTTGCCACAGAGGGACACTGTTTATACAGAACACTACAGCTACCAGCCAAACCACTCTGTTCTAGAGATTTAGAAGGTCAATGGTACTACATTTCAGTCTATGGGCGATAGTACATTTTGGATTTTTTAAAGCATGTACGATAAAACAAAACGTCAAAGAAGTGGGCATTTCTATGATCATTATTCTGTACAGTGTGAAGAAGCGAAATAAAGACAGAGCGAAAGCGATGGGGGCAGAGCAAGACTAAAGACTGAAATGGGTTCGAGAGCCAAGATCTTATTGTTCGGCTTCACAGCCATTGAGATGGCCTCCAAAGCTGTGCATTCCGCTGGTTTTGTGCTGTATGCGGCATGCGGAAAGCGAAAGACCATTCTTGGAGCACTCTTTACTGTGGCAGAAGAATGCATACAGTTACTCATGTCTGCACCTCTCCAACAGTATTCAGGCTTAAGAGCTGCAGTAGACTGAGTCCATTCACAGCAGTCAATTACAGTCAGTTAAAGTCATGATAGCCTTTGTTTTCTCTTAATGGGAGCTCTGTGTGGCTTCACTATGGGGGAAATCGAATGAATTTACTTAAAGAGATTTGAAGTTTTCTCTTTGCTTTGCTTGAAAACATGCCAAAAAAGTTCAAAAACACTGTAGAGTGCCGTGATATCTTCACTGAGAAAATGAATCGACTTATGTATGGAGTAGTTATTGTGCAAATGCTTTATTATGTACTGATACAGGTAAATATCCATAAATATTATTATAGTTTCGGAATTCTGAGAACTAGGTATTTCCTTCTTCAGGCCAAAAACAATTCAAACGAAAGCATTAAGGATATTATTTATTTTTTTATTCTATTATCTGACTATCATACCATAGTCAAGTTTTCTAATTCAAGTCAGACTTGTTCTAAAAAGAAAAAATAGCAGGGGCCGCACCACAACTATCATGATAATAGCACAGTTCAAGCTGATGCCCGATAAAAACACTGACAGCCAATCAGAATCCATCCTGCTTCACAGAGCTCGAGCATTTAAAGCGCTAGACGACATAACTGCAGCACGCTTAGAATAAACACAACAATATAGTTATAGTTATTGTTCTTGGTGCCATTTTAAAATGATTCAAAACAAAACCCCTAGTGTGTTTTATAGTGTGCTTCAACCTAGTGAGGTTGCCTGATTAGAAGAAAGAAAGATCTCCAGTTTACACTTCATCTTCCTCATCTGCAAATCTCACGCGGGAATCTGCAATTAAATAAAACACTTAATTTAGCAAAAAGCTTCAAAACGCAAAGAAAATCTTTTACATTAAATCAACATAACCAATTGAAATAAAAAGTTTAACTTTCACAAAATAATCGAAAATGATTCATTTTAATTTAAATTACAAGGTAGAGCATTACCGGCCACATAATTGAATATCACTAGTAAATCATACATTTCATTGATATTAGAGCACCTATAAATTGTGATTCAGGAACTGTGGTTTTTACCATCCCAAGTCATTTTTTGTACCAATCAAGTGAATGCGAGTACTGCCCATGGGAGGGGCAACATGACATTTCCCTGGCCGATTCAAAACAGGTCATGGACCCTCCATAGACACCAAGGCGGTGGGAGGGAGAACTTAACCACACCGTGTAACCGAATCAAACCAGTGGTTACCCCTTTTCAGCCCACTGGAATAGCCATAACAATACCATTCACATTGCGGCAGAGAAGACATGCTCTTTTGAGACTGACTGAGAGGCTTTTTATCAACTGCAGGGCTTTGTAGCCTTTTAAAGGAAAAAAAAGAAAAACAAAAGCTCCTTTTGAAAGTTGTTTGTTTTTCTTAAGACATTTTATTTTTTTTATTTTTTTGGGGGGTGGGTCTGAATATGAGATCAAAATAGTCTAAATAATAGCTGATGACAGAATACGCAGTTTAAAGTGCAGAAAAAAAAAGTCAAGCTCAGGACTGCCCTAGTGCTGACCTAGGCCTTTCAGGTTGCTTGAACACATCAGAATTGCCATTGTTGAGGTTGATTAATTGAGTCTGATAAGTTACCATGAATGAAGATTGTTATAGAGTTTAATGTTGTGGGCCTGGGTTTGTAAATGCCTCTTTCAAATAGTTCTGCAGAAAAGCATATGGGCCAGACGTATTCATGAACAAAAAGGGAAAAAATTTATTATGGTTGTGTCCAAGCAGTCTTGTCCCCCTTCTTTTGATCATTTGCTGAATGACTTTGAAGCCATGCTCTTGCCGTATTAAAAAGGGAACATTTAAATATTTTAGAAAAAAGTGAGATTTTAACATTCTAATCAGATTTTACTCTCTTTGATAGTGTTCACAATGTAGTTAAAGTTTTTTTAAATTATTATTATTGTGAAATTGTCCTCAATCAAACATATTGGCATTTAAATCGGATTAATTTTAGAAGATAACATTCATTATTAAACATTTCAGCTCAGCTAACAAGACCACTCAGACAGCCAGGCAGCCTTGGCTCGCATGTCCAAATAAAAGCTTGTAAAAGTGCAGACTTGAAATTATTCACACCACCTTAGATTGGTGACACACTGAATAAACATAATCTGCTGTGTGACAACAATGTTTGCCAACTCTTTCCAAGTGTCAAGACCCTCAGTAGCCGGTGCCTTATCTCCAGTGTCTCAATTATTGGGTGTCAGTGGTGATGTATGGACCAGATTCCCGTAGTTTAGACAGGGGCCGGCTAGCAGTTGTAGAGGTCACTGGCCAGGCCCTCTGGACAGAGAACCAGTGACCCCCTTCATGCTGACCCAACTATAAACCACTGCAGTGACCGGTAGACATCTCTATCCAGAGCCCAGGCTGCAAGTACAAGGCTTTTCACGAGTACTTAAACAAATATACAGAGGGTTAGACATTTCCTTCTTTTATATTTATTGCTTATATATATAATTGTTTTGGTAATTATTTCAGTTATATAAACAAATTTGATCAAAAATACAGTAAAAAAAAATATTATGAAAGCTTAATTTTCAGCATTGTTACTCTTCAGTGTAACATGATCCTTCAGAAATCATTCTAATATGCTGATTTACTGCTCAAGAAACATTTATTATTATTATCAACTTTAGAATAGAGAGTTCAAAAAAATGTTTAAACTTTTGTGTATAAATAATTGAAATATCTATATAATTATCTATTAAATCAACAAACATTTGCAATAAAAAGAACTAATGCGGAACCAATAACACGCATTTATTGTCTACGACTGCTGGCCTGTTGAAATCCACAGCGGCGTAATTTGGGCAGATTGATTAGTTAGCTTCTGTGCATCAGATATTTGTGTCTGAGAGCTTCTATATTGACAAAGGGTATTAAGTCTTTTAGTTATCTAGCCAAGTCATGCCTGCTAAGCTCATTAACCTAGATCCCAATCATCAGAAAGTCAATAATAGGCAAAAGAGAGATTAAAAAGTAGCTGAGGCAAGACAACTCTCTCCATCATTTCTCATTGCTACTCCTCATGTGTCAGTGCTAATATGATAATAGTGCACAAGGCAGCCTTTGAAAATGTGACATGTTTGGTCAAATCAATATCACTGAACACTTTATAAACGTGTCTTTTTTATGTGGTCAATTTGAGGACAGGTGTTAATGCTATCATATAACTGTAATCAAGTTCAATTAGATATTTTAGTTACTTGTCTGTGTTGTTATCTCTTTCAGGTTGACATGCACTAACCTAGTCCAGGGAGAGCAACTGCACCTCTCTCACCCTGTAGGCTGATGTCCACGACTCTATCCCTTTTCTGCTGGCCTCCAGCACCTATACGTGGCTTACAGCAGAGGGAAATTTAAGCTACTAAGTCTATCACACCAAAACAAGTAGTTTCAGTTGGAAGGTTCCTTACCAACAGAGCCACTTTGCTGTTTGGGTATAACCTTTTAAAAGTATCATCTGCTGGACTCTTATGCTGTGGTGAGCAAGGAGCATCCATCTATAAAAAAAGACATCTCATAGATGCAGTTGTTTTTATACAGAGGTCATGATATTTGCTAAACTTCAAACTATTTTCTAGAATGAAAACATATTAACCTTTCAAGTAATGAGGACTGCATGATGAAAACATCATGAAAGCCTTTCAGGCCATTGAGGGGCATTTCATATGTCTCATAAGTCAGTTTCCAACATATTTTACCATATGACTGAGGGCATATTTTAACTTTGGTCCTCACAAGTATAACCTTAACCTGTACACAAACACACATATACTCTAAATGCAGAAATATCATATAACTACATTGTTTTAATTTAGTTAATAATAAATACTACATAAATATTTGTTTAATTGTAAAACTGTTAGGGTGTGAATTTCAAATTTTATTTTATTTATAGTATCAATTTGTGTCCCCAGATATCCCCAAATAGAGGATTTGTCCAATTTCTCACTTCTGGGGACAAATTTCATCCCAAATGTGTTCTATCGGGTTGAGGTCAGAACTCTGTGCAGGCCAGTCAAGTTCCTCCACACCAAACTCGCTCATCCATGTCTTTATGGACCTTACTTTGTGCACTGGTGCGCAGTCATGTTGGAACAGGAAGGGACCATCCCCAAACTGTTCCCACAAAGTTGGGAGCATGAAATTCTCCAAAATGTCTTGGTATGCTGAAACATTAAGAGTTCCTTTCAATGGAACTAAGGGGCCAAGCCCAATCCCTGAAAAACAACCCCACACCATAATACCCCCTCCACCAAACTTTACACTTGGCACAATGCAGTCAGGCAAGTACCGTTCTCCTGGCAACCTCCAAACCCAGACTCGTTTATCGGATTGCTAGACAGAGGAACCAGAGAACACATCTCCAATGCTCTACAGTCCAGTGACGGTGTGCTTTACATCACTGCATCCAACGCTGTGCATTGGTGATATAAGGCTTGGATGCAGTTGTTCTTGAGCTAATCTGAAGGCCACACGAAGTTTGGAGGTCTGTAGCTATTGAGCTGTTCCCAATTAATTCCACTTTGTTATAATACCACTAACAGTTGACTGTAGAATATTTAGTAGTGAGGAAATTTCACAATTGGATTTATTGCACCAGTTGCAACCTATCACGGTACCAGGTGCTTGATTTTATACACCTGTGAATTCAGGTGTTCCAATCACTTCCATGGCCAATGATTTGCAGGGGTGTCCCAATACTTTTGGCAATATGGTGTAATTCATAAATGTATGTACACCAAAGCAGCCATAGGGGAAAAAACCTTACAGAAAAAAACATCAGAATTCACTGTGTATAGTATGTGTACAGTGCAACACCAAAGAGCTTGTTTACATTTTAAACAAGTCGGTTTGTTTGCTCATCAATATAATGGACTCACGCGTGCTTATTGTATGACTCCTGTACGTCACCGCATTTGTCTTTACCTTGTTTGCAATCCTCAGCCATTAAAACTTTACTAGCAAGATGCTGGTTTGCTTTATCCAGCCGAAAAAAGTAGTTTGCGTATCTTCTGGCCATTCAGCGGTGGGATGTTTTGATGGTCCTTTCAGTCTGTAATGTATTTCACACAGCGCGATGCGTGCAGGGCTCGCACTGTTCAGAAACAATCACAGAATATGACAGAGCTTGTGTTTTAAAGAGAAAAACCTGAAACGCAGGGGCTGAACAAGTTTCAACTAAAAACAATAAGCTTTTATGCTTTTTGGCCATTCATTTTTCACAACAACAGCGTTTCAGCAACATGAAACGGCAAGCTTTTGAAATCTGGTACCGTTATAGTCTCCCTGCAAAAACAAAAACGAGATTTTGTGAAAATAGTGACATAATTTGCATGTGTCCATAAAATCATGTCGGTCCAAACCCGTAAGACCTTTGTTCATCTTCAGAACACAAATTAAGATTTTGCATGAAATCGGAGAACTCTCTGAACCATCATAGACAGCAAGTCATTGCAACTTTATCTTTTGTTAAAATAGTCCATGTGACTAAAGTGTTTCAACCTTAATGTTATGAAGCGATGGAAATATTTTTTGTGTGCAAAAGACAAACAAAAATAATGACTTAATTCAGCAGTTTCTTCCCGTCTGTGTCAGTCTCCTACGCTATTGATGTAGTAAATACAGTATCTAAAGTAGTAAATACAGTGCCTCCGAGTTCCCCAGCAGAACCGCGGATTTACCATTGGCTAGCTCCTACGTCAGCATCACGCGCATGGATCGTGGTGCTCACGTGAACAGCGGCGACTAATGGTAAGCCTGCGTTCTGACGTAGATCTCGGAAGCGCTGCACTGTATTTACTACATCAATGGCGTAGGAGAATGACACAGATGTGCACAAATTGTTGAACAAAAAGCTATTTTGGTGTTTTTTTTGTGCACAAAAAGTATTCTCGTCGCTACATAACATTAAGGTTGAACCACTGGAGTCTCACGACTATTTTAACGATGTCTTTACTACCTTTCTGAACCTTTAAAAGTAGCAATGATGTTGCTGCCTAAGAGTTCAGAGAGCTTTCCGATTTCAAAAATATCTTAATTTGTATTCCGAAGTTGAATGAAGGTCGTACGGGTTTGGAACGACATAAGGGTGAGTAATTAATGACAGAATTGTACCTAAATTCTGAAGTCTAACAGAATGAAACTAACCCTTGAAGTCTATAGGCGCATAAGGTTTCTTTGCAAAGTAACATTGCCAACTACTGGCCTGGCATGCATAACAGCGTTTTTAGTCATTTTCATTTTTCACAGATTCTTGTGAACGGGATGGTTTTTAGTAATTTTTAGTACATTTTTTAGTACATCGTTGATGTGGAAACATACCATCAAAATGATCTGATCACAAACAGCGAAAACTAAGCGAAATCGGCTTAGAAAAGAAATTTTCAACTACCAGGTTTACAGGCGCTTGCGCCATTGTAGATGCTCAGTGTGATAAACTCCCGAATTCTAAGGGTACATTTACATGACAACACTGTACGTGAAAAAGTCACCCTTTTTAGTACAGACAAAATTTTGTAAATAAACTATGCGCCTATAGACTCACTGAACACATAATATGCATGTGCATGATGTCACCATTTTCACAAAAGTTTTTTTTGTAGTTTACACAGAGACAAAGGTATTGTTTTCAAAAACAATACTTTTCAAAAGTTTTCCTTTTCAGGTGTAAATGAACACATAAAATGACCAAACGCATAAAAAGTTTTTAGTTGAAAACAGTGTTGTGTAAATGGCCAATGAGATCATCTAACTGCATGACAGAAATTACTGATGCAATTTTACATGCTTCACATGCGTTAAGGATTTAGAATTAATCACATTCGTTAACAAGTTAATACTGACAGCCCTTTATTTGGTTAAATAAACATTAGATTAAAAAAGACCAAATACATTTCTATTCTTCAACTATGTAATGTTTTATTTATTAAAACCAAGTATAAATCATCGAAGTAAGTGTTTTTACGCATTTTTACATTTATTCAAAAATAATAACTAAAGGCAGTAACAATTTAAACAATATATATTATTTTTCAACTAATGTTCAGCTTTGCTGAAAATAAGTTGACTATTAAAAAGTAGTCATCAAGCTTGTACACACATGGTCACAGACACAAAGATGCACCTTTAATTTCCCCAAGCTGATTGCTTATTAAATTCCCCAGTCATTATGTTTTCAGGCCATTTCAAGTTTGATTTTGACGTGACATAAATCGGTGATATCTATGTGGCTGAGTTGTTTTCTTACTTTTTAATTAGTCCTCCCCTTAACACTATCATTGTCTTCATTCAGGCCGATTCAAGAATGCATGCGACATCAAAAGGCGGGATTCATTGCGTGAACCAATCATAACTGATCATATCAAATCATAGCGCAATGGAGGCATTGCCTCCACTCAAGTGACTATCCCTCATTCATTCTCAATTACCTCCCATCAACCTCACCACATGCTTTAGGGGCATGCACCACATGCTTCACATTTTGAAATATTTATTTTTCCAATAGTAAATTGGTCAAAAGTGACAGTAAAAACATTTATAATGTTGCAAAATGTTTAAGTATTTAAAAAAAAAGGTTCTTTTGAATTTCAGTTTTCACAAAAACAAAGCAGCACAACTGTTTTCAACGTGGATAATGAAATGTTACTTGAGCACTGAATCAGCATGATGTGACATTGAAGACTGGAGTAATGGTTGCTGAAAATACAGCTTTACCATCACAGGACTAAATTACATTAAAACAGATTATTAAATTGTTATAATATTTAATAATATTACTGTGTTTACAGTAATTTTGATCAAATAAACGGAGCCTTGTTGAGCATAAGAGACTTCTTTCAAAAACATTAAAAAGTCTTACTAAACTTTTGAACGGTATATACAACAAAAATAACATATATAATGGCAAACATTGAGCACATGTCTCTATTAAGGCATTCTTGGCTGTTTTCATGTGCACTTTTTGTTTAATAAATGACATCCGACACAAGCGGGCCTCAACGAGGTGAGCCGAGTTGCGTTTGTTCGCCTGCTAAATGGGGTGTGGGGTGCAGAGCAAAACAAAAACAAAACTTATGCATATTCATCAGCCTTCACCAATTGAGGCCAGAGATGAGGGGCTTAATGGGCGTGCACCTGTTGAAGTCTGTTCTGGGTTAACCTCTACTGTATATGTGCTCTGTGTGTGTGTGCGGGACAGGCCACAGGTGCAGATTTCATTAAGGGTTACATGATTAAAGCTCCTTCCCTCTTTCAGAGGGGTAAGATCAGCTTTGATGAAGAAAAATACATGTTGGTGTAAATATCATGGGAGAGCATAGTGATTCAAAGTGGACAAAACTGTATTGCTCTCAGAAAAAAAAGCTACTAACCGCAATGCTGACTGAGGCGTTGTGCAGAATTGCTTCCTGCCGCTGCAACGTCTGCCGTAAAAACATCTCATCCTTGATGGCATGGAAACTTAAGAGAGAAATAGTCAATGTAGCAGAGCTCTTGGAGCCTAATGAAACAAAATCGGAGTTATAAAACTTTGGTGTACCTCTGTCTTAAAATCTCAAACTTCTTTTCCCACACCTGATTGGACATGCACAACTGCTTATTGAGCCTGGTAACATTTAAAAACAATAAGAACAACAGAGGACATTGGAAAGAGCAAGTACTGTAGGATTGATCTCTTTCAAAGTTTTACTTTACCTTTCGATCTCCTTTTTCAGCACTGCTTCATTCTTTCTATGTTCTTGAATTTTTTTAACCAGCTCTGTATCCCCAAGAAGCTGAAAGAAAGAGAACGCTTAGATTCAGAGAAGTTTAAGGATGCTTGTATGCTACTTCAACAAAGAAAAGCGTACCTCCATGGTTGTAGGTTCTGCTAGCTTCTGCTTCTCAATTTCAGTGGCAGCTTTCTGACAAAATCACAAACATGTACAAAAATGACAATGATGCATTTCTGTATAGTAAGTCAATAAAGGAGTATAAATAAAATGTTACTTTTACTTTGCATCTTCATTACAGTACATCTTAAAGGGCTTGTTCACCCCTAAATGACAATTCTGTCATAATTTACTCACCCTTAAAGTACAGTATGTTGTTCCAAACCTGTATTCAATTAAGTTAAATTCGGTTTATTTGTATAACGCTTCACAAAAATGCTTGTTCTATTGTTACAATATTCTGCTATCAGTCAGAGTTGTTGATCTAAACTGGAGCTGGTGAAATCTGTAGTTACCTCAGGACTTGACTTTCTTTCTTCAATGAAACACAAAAGATCTCAGTGTGTTTTGCCCATACAATGAAAGTCAGGGATGTCCAATGTTGTTTGGACTCCAACATTCTTAAAAACATTTTCTTTTGTGTTTGTCAGAAAAAAGAGAGTTTATAACGGTGAGTGAATCATGAAAGAATTTTCAATTTTGGGTGAACTATCCACTGAATCTAGCAACACGTTTCATGTGCCTGTCCACCTCTGCTCAGAAGAAAGAAAATGGCTTTGAAGTTTTATCTTTTTTCCAATGAAGATTTAAATGGAGGGCCATATTCTGTGTCATTATATCAGTCCGTCGCTCACAAAGGGTCATTTTAACACCAAATGTCCACTTTGTGTGGCATGTCCAATCAAGGCTTGACACAGCTTTGTGGAATGTCATGTTGGCTGATTGAGTGCATACGTTCAGAGCAGTGTGAAGGTCAGGTCACCTGAGGTCAGCTCGGACATCCACTTTTCCACCCGTGTTCCCCCAAAAAGGCCTAACAGAACGTGGGAGTCCCTATTTAAGTTTCTCTTATTAAGAGTGGGCGCAGAGTGTGTTGTTAGTCTAACCCAACACAGAAAGGATGTCAGTCCACCCTTTTGCTTTCATCCTAACCAAAGAAAAAAGAGAATGGAAAAAAAGAAAGTTTCCATGCCAGATTGTTCAAAGACCCATTGTTTGAAAAAAAGGAGTAGGTGTTGATTTGTGACAATACAACAGTGAGTTGTGTAAGGCCTCATAAAGTACTCTACATTGAGAATGAACACTAATGAAGGCATGTTACACTTCAGTCTGTTTCCTTGCTAGTTTGATGAATGCAGTTGCACATATATAGTTTAGACATAAAATCATGAATAATCACACATTCAACCGAACAATAACCTTCTGAACATTTTTGATACATTCCATGTACTACCATTCAAAAGTTTGGGGTCAGACTTTTTCAGTCTCTCATGCTCACCAAGTCTGCATTTATTTGATCAAAAATACTGTAAAAACGGTAATAATGAGACATATTTTTAAAACATTTCAGTATTCTTTGATGAACAGAAAGTTTTAAACAGAAATCTGTTGTGACATTATAAATGTCTTTAATATCATTTTTGATTAATTGAATGCATCCATGTTAAAAGTATTAATTAATTTGAAATATTACATTGAAAACTAAAATAAATCACTTATCTTTTAAAAAGATAAAAATCAGTGTGTATTTTGGTAAGGAAAAAAAACATTATTAATTCAAATGACATGATTTTGAATAGTGCTTATTATCATTAAAGCACAGACCACATGTTTATAGAACTTTTGTTTTTCCAGGTAAATAAATCAAACCGTTTGAGCACTGTATCTAGTTTGAGTCACTGTCTATACAGGGCCAGGCACGTGCCAGTTAAGATCGAGGCTTGGGCGTTATAAAAAAGTTCCACACATTTCCATAATAACTAGCCACAGTGGCCAAGCTCATTGTAAGGGTGCCCTTTATGAAGTGGACTTTAAACCAGGCTTATTGTCCACTTTTATTCAGCTGTACCCCATCACCCACTCCAGCCCGTCACCGTGTTGTGTCAGCTGCATGCCACATTCCACCCTCTCCTAGGCACTGAGGCCAGGGATTCACACTGGCCACCTCTTCGGCCGCCTCTATGCGGTCACACTGTTGACAGAGTCATCATCCTGACCCCTCCCACACTAACGGGAGCACCCCCTACCCCCACACCCCACCATTAAAACAGAGCCTTAAAAAGCTATGAACAAGCAAATAAACAACAGAAGGATATGTAAGAAGCAGTGATGCTATGGCCATTTTTATAAAGGATCAGCTACAATAATAGTTTATAGCGTGTCTATTTAGTATAAGCACTGCTCAAGAAACATTCCTTATTATCAGTGTTGACAATTGTGCTGGTAAAAACATTTTCTCAGGATTCTTTGGTGAATAGAAAGTTAAAAAGAACAGCATTTAATTAAAATAGATATCTTTGTAACTTAAAAGTCTTTGCTGTCTTTTTTGATCAATTGAATGTGTCCTTGCTGAATAAAAGTATTTAAAAATTTTTTTAAATCTTAATGACCCCAAACTTTTAAACGGTAGTGTAAATGATAATTAATATCTTGAACTAAGAATTTAACTTAGCAAGGTTGTAATTCACATCTGTCATAGATAGGCACTTAAGAAATGTTTTGATGAAAAAGAAAAAGATCTGCACTTGGCACAGGGAGAGGGAGCTGCCATCCATCACTCGGGCTGTTAATGAATGCGTTTCACTGTTGGTACAGGTTGAATTTTAACCACAGACTCATGGCTTAAATCGATATGACTTAGACACTGCGTGTGCACCTTATCCTCCGTCTTTGCTTTAGGACGCTGATGTCTGGGGTAATGGACTGACCGTTCTTTGGTCAAGAGTTCAAGACCTCCAAACATCCTGAGACAGATAGGACTTGAGTCAAGTCCGTGCCGTATCTGAGCATGTGTTCAGCCGCGTCTCATACTCACCTCCTTCAGGTGTGAAGCTTCAATGCATGCAATTTCTTTCTTTATCTCCTCTTTTAACTTTTTTATCTGCAAAAGAAAATAAAAAAAATGTATCTCACAAACAAGAGCAAACAGTGAGAGAGACTTCACGTGGCTCCTTACTCGCAACCATCCCAAAGGTTCTGATATTTTAGGAGTACACCCAGGTTAAAACTTCAGGATTGGTCAGCCAATGGTGCTGATGACAAGTGCAGTTATGTGGTCGATGGGCTATTCATTTGGGTGTCTTTTCACAGAGGCGAAGCTTACACCCAGCTGAGCTTCACACTCCACTGTGGCCTGGGCTTCAGCCTCTCATTATAGGTCTTTCCCGCAGCCCTTTGGCTATGAAACAAATTTTCTGCTCCATTGATCAAAGTCACCAAAATAAAGTGGAGAAAAAAAGAAAAAAAACTTTTTTCAAAATATCATTTTTTACTTTACAGTTTTATGCATAGCCACCACGCTAGACCTTAACATTGAGTTTGTCAGTCAAAGCACAAAGGGGCGGCTCAACAAAGGATACAAGACTGAAAAGAAGCCAATCTGAACTGCTACACTAAATATGGATAATCCTTTTCTCCTGGTGGCTCAAACAACATTAAGGAGGTCTTCATTAGTGGTTTTAACCAGGGTTTCTACATGGAGTGTTTTTGGCCACCACCTGCTCCATTAGCCTATTTCCTGGTCCTACCAGGTTTTGTGTCCACTCAGTATTATGTGAAGAGCCGGAAGAACATTATTGATCTGAAACTAATATCCCTCTATTATAAAGCACTTTAAAAAGAAAAAGAAAAAAAGATTAAAAACTGCATACCATATTTATGTATATTAAATTAAACAAATGTGCATAATACAAATAAAATAAAATAAATAATTAAAAATGCCTTTATTTTTAAAAAATGTCTTCACTGCAGAACTTTAGTTTTTTGTTTATTTATTTATGTATTTCAACAATTAATTTCATTTTCAATGGTGAGCTATATGTAATATACTGTATGTAATAATAAAACATTAAAAAAAAAAACTCTGTCAAATCAGTCTGCATTTTTTCCTTAATTTAATAATTCAATTGTCAGTGGGAAGTATGGTCTTGTAATGAGCATTTGCTTTAGTTTAATGCATAAAAAAACTATTTAAAATAAATATATAAACTAACAAGTGAACATCTGTTTGCATACTGCATGCATACTCTTCTTTACTCTGCTGAAGAGCTGTGCTAATATGAGCGTTTGATTGCAGGGTAAATTATGCCAGCTTTGACAGGACCCTTGCTGCTTGTCTCCCAGCAACCCTGCAAGGCCAGAGGGAGACTTTTAACCTCCTAGATTCTGTGTGGCCGGATTCAATGGCTGAGTACCATAGAGTCTTTCACACTCTTTTTACGTTGTCCTCTGTGTTCATATTTTAATTCTAGCCATTGTGTGGCAAACTTGGTGCATATTGTTCCTCGCAATCAACTGCAAAATCAAATGCTGTGTAAAATGATACTTGCTAACCACATTTTGTCTGTATTTTAGGTATGTAAATGAACAATTCTGCATTCTGAAATTATTTGAAATGAATTAACGCTGTATTTAAAGGTTTTGGTGGTAAAATAAAGCAATAGGCTGACATTTGAGTTCAGGACTTATGAATACAAGGCATCAGTCCAACTTAGAGCGTATTCAAAATGCACAACAAAGCACTCGGACCACATGGTTTCTTACTGTAGTGCAATAATATAAACTCTGGCATGGCCTCAATCTTAACACCACGCAGTGCTACTTCACACACACTTCATCTTTACTGCACAAAAGATAAAACACTAAATAAACAATACTATATCATTACATGTCAAAAACGCTGCCCCACGTCCATTCGCCAAATGTTTTACCAAAATCAACATGCTACGATGTCAGCTTGATGCTGGATATCCTCAGCTGTGCTTGATCACATATCATAAAATAATTTAGCTCTCCCTCATGCACCAGTTGCTGCATAGCATTTAATTCATGGTAATTTGCTCCGCTGGCATGCTTCTCTCTGCTCATAAAGCTAACACACGATTAAAACATGCAAAATGATGAGGGACAACATTGTCTGGGCTGCAAACCTGACATATGCTGGCCTATTTATCTTTGTCACACTAACCATTTCTGTTAAGAAGAATTTCCTGGGAGGAACAGGAAAAACAATAAGTATGTAATGGAAGTGAATGGGGCCAATCATTTGAAGATTTAAAAGCAGAAATTTGAAGCTTATAATTTATAAAAGCACTTACAATAATTATTTTGTTAAAACGTATTAAACTTACATGGCAACAAAGTTGTAAATTTGTATATAATTGTACACACAAAAGGTTAGTAAACTTTTTTTTTTAATAAAGAAAACTGCATTTTGCTTGTGGTTGAGAATTTTAATGGTTACGGATTGGAATTTACTTCCGTTGTATTATTATAATATAATATAAAATAATATATTTTAGCTATTTCTAAAAGGAAACGATAGCCAGGTTGAATTTAATTTTGAGGCAATCAACGTTATGCCACAAATGCTGCCTTTTGAGCTTTAATTTGTACTGAATCCAAAATGTTCCTTTAACAAAAGAAAAAAAAGGACACAAATCTCACCTTTTCACTGCCACTTTCTCTCTCAAAGTTTAACTGCATTTTCATTTGTTCCTGTTCACCTGTCAACTGAAACAATTGAAAATGAAAGTGTTATAAATAAAACAAATGCAATAAGTGTATTAGGGTGTTATATTAGGATTTAACTTATTTTGTGTACTATAAAATACCGTTTGAAGGGCCTTTTTGCTGTCGTCCACCTCTGATTTCAACTGTGCTAAATTCAGAGCAATGGACAGAAATAAGTGAGAACATTTGTTTTTTTAAAAAGGACAATATCTAGAAGAGAAACAAAGGCTGATGTCAGGAGCACAACGACAGGACATCCACTTGTCTTTGTTCATCTTTTGCGTCTTGGGTCAGTGGAGTGAAGCCCAGTCCTGGCCTGCATGACCTGTTCTGGCTCAGGGTCCTGACAAGCTTCTGACCTGGTGCAATGCTGTTGACACGTCCACTCACATGCACTGACCAAACACAAACCACTAAGTTCAAGGGCCAAGTGTGTGTTAATGCCCAAGTGCTTTTATTTCCATAGAGAGACTTAAGACCTGGACAGCTCTTATCTTTAGTCACAGCCAATGCAAAACATTTTAGCAGATGGTACTTCACATTCTGAATGGCGATACATAAAAGGAGTTTGTTCCAATAAAATGGTGTGTTGTTTTGTAGCATTTCAAAAATAGATGTGTTCATGCATAATCAGACAAAAACAGTGGCGTAAAAAATTCAGACGGTTACCAAAGTTACATAAGCAATGAATGAATATCAAACACTATGAGAGATAAAGGCCTGACCCTTGAGAATACACCTGTCTTGTGTTTGCTTTCTCCTCACAGACTCCCACAGAGTGTGAGATGATAGCAATAGTTTGACAAGTGTCCTCAAACATTGTGCTAAATGCTAACTACCTCACACACCAGGACAAATAAGGGATGTTTGTTTTTGTCCCAAAACCTACTGGAAAAAAAAATGAAACTGTGTGTGTGTGTGTGTGTGTGTGTGTGTGTGTGTGTGTGTGTGTGTGTGTGTGTGTGTGTGTGTGTGTGTGTGTGTGTGTGTGTGTGGACTGGTAATCCTACGGTATGGGGACAAAATGTCCCCACAAAGATGGCAATATCCAAATTTTTGTCCTTGTGGGGACATTTTTTGGTCCCCATGAGGAAAACATCTTATAAATCACACTAAGTGATGTTTTTGAAAAAGTAAAAATGCAGTATGTCTCCTGTGATGGGTAGGTTTAGGGGCAGGGGCAGTGTAGGGGATAGAAAATACGGTTTGTACAGTATAAAATGCATTACGCCTATGGAATGTCCCCACAAAACATGGAAACACAACATGTGTGTGTGTGTGTGTGTGTGTGTGTGTGTGTGTGTGTGTGTGTGTGTGTGTGTGTATGTGTGTTTTATAGCAAAAAACAACCTAAAACATGAAGTGTTACCCAGACTCTGCTCCTTGGATTCCAGGGCTCTGTGAATTTCTTCCAGCTCGACGTGCAACAAGTCAATGTTATCTTTTAGCTTTTCATTCTCTGACTTTAGTCTGCTTTTCTCTGGGTCCTCCGCTCCCTCGGTGCCGATCTGAAAAATGACACAAGTCCTTTTTAACTTTCCCTTTACAGCGCAAAACAAAAGCCACGCCGCTCAAGCTGCGTGGCAAATATGAGTGCCATTCAGGCACAAAGCAATCGTACAACTTTCTGCCTCCTACCATTTCCCCCTGAATAATAAAAAGTGAGAAACAAAAAAGCAAACACACTTAGAAGAGGGCAATCTCTTTTTTTTCTCTTCTTCTCTCTTTCGGCCTTTTCTTCTTGCCCGGAAGAAAGACGGCAGTACATTACATACAAAGCCCATAATTCATGGGGACATTTTTATTGACAGGAATAATACATATCATACTGTTTGTGTGCCCCTGTCATTCAGGTCAATTTATTCTGGAAGTCAAGGAAGGCAGCTGGGGCCTATCCACCCACAGTCTGGGCTCTGCTTTCTAACAAGCTCGGCAGAGCCAGGGTGTGAGGGGGGCGATTGGAGGATGGCTGAGCAGCCCCAGGGGGTTCGCAGAGAGCACAGTTTCCCGGGGGGGCTTGTTGCCTTTGTGCTGTCCCTCAGTAGCAGCGCTGCCAGTGTCACCAGGATCACATCACATGTCAGCGCGCTGAAGTTTGCAGACTGGGAGCCGCATGGAGCCCATCAGGTTCCTGTGATATCCACGCAGTTGGCCCTCTACTTTGTACCGCAGCAACCATTCATGCCCCGAACATTAACAGGGCTTTTGCATGCCTGTCACACTTAAGATTGTGCAGGCGTTCAAAGGCTTTCAAAGGATTTTCTTCTTTCACGTTCTTCACTCTGTCTCTCTCTCTCTCTCATTCATAAGGAAAATAAATTGTGATCATAAAGAGGTTTTGATTGCAATAAGTTTATTTGATGTTTGATGATTTTAGTGCCGTTTTAGTCACAGAGAATAAATGCAACCATCTTGCATATGGTTGCCGGTTGCTTACTACAGATTTAATCCCAGAATAAAATCCCACACTCCCCAAGTGTGACGATCAGATGATGATGATGATGTACATGTCATGGACTAGAGGATTACTCTATCACTAATAGGAATGGACATCGATGCATCCAGCATTACAGAAATATTACTCATCCTTCCCTCCCTGTTTTTATTGTAATCATCTACTATTGACTGTGAGGAGATGGCGGAGATAGTAAATGTATGGCTTAATTTATAGTTACTGAACCTAATTTTTCCTCCTCAAAGACGAAAACAATATTATACTCCAAGGAACATCTTTCTGTCCTGTCTGAACACCCCAACCTTTAACTCTGGCTCCACCATCTGCTGTAGTAACAGAACTACAGGTGATTAGCCATGCATCTCTCCTGTGGGCGTGAGAGTTCTCATTAGCACAATGAACAAAGCTCAACTCCGCCGGGCTGCACTCATTTGTTACACTTTGAGTGGCAGGTTTTGTATGGCCGTTCTCCCGGCCATCTGCCTACACAAGCAGCCGTTTTGGTTGGACAGAGCTCAGACGCTAAGGGTGAGAGATAACTCTCAGACGGAGTGAGAGGGGCTGCCTATTAAAAAGGCTAATAATAGACACCTCACTTATTGGCACCTGATAGCTCATTCATGTTGCATGAAAACCCCTTTTCCAAGGGCATAAAGGTGAGTAATTGATTTCACTTTGTGGAACGCAAGAACCTGCTTATTAGTTTATAGCCATGGGGCCGGCCACTCCCAAGTGCACTTCAGGCCATAATAGAGCAGGCCACTAAACAATAATTACCATCCTGCTGGTCAATATCAACACATGCTTGATGACATTTAAGCAATCATGAATCATATTGGCATCATTAATGATAAATGCACTACAGGCCAAGTAATGCTTCAGTGCAAAAGCTGCCCTCAAAAAAAGAAAAATGGAGTATTGGCTGCTTGAAATTCATTGACATCACAGGAATAAATTACATTTAAAAATGTATTCAAATAGAAATCTTTTTGGATGGAAAATTGGCAATCATATTTCACAGTATTAGTGTTTTTGCAGTGTTTATAATCAAATAAATGCATCCTTGGAGAGCATTAGAAACTTCTTTTTTGTAAATCTTACTGACCAACCTTTTGAACATTAGTGCATGCATTACATTCTGTTTGTATTCCCTCATTGCTCTTACTGGTCCTTCTCCGTTACTTCTTCGTGTAGATATGTATACACATACAGGCCTATAGTTCAACAAATGAAACGCTATTGTGTTTCTGTGATGAATGGCAGCGCGTCTGTACCTCATATTTCTTCAGCTGTTCACTTATACACTCAATCTTCAGGTTCTTCTCCTGAAGCTCATTCAGAAGGTCCTTTACTCTTCCGTCAGTAACATCACAAACCAGATCTGTGTCTTCCGTATTCTTTAAGAAATGCGATTCAGAGATTGTGAATTTTGTTAATATCTTTGTCGATGCTCCAAAATCACTAAAAGCTTACCTTATAGCTGGCCTTGACCACCTGCATAGCATCAGAGAGCTGCTGCTGATAGCTCCTCCGGAGAACTGATAATTTCTTAAAATAAAACAGACACCAAATTGAAGTGAAGATCATTGCAGTAGTAATGATCATTACGGAACACATTTATTGATGAAAGTTGAATACAAACCTCTTTGTAGCAGTTTTCCAAATTCTTGACTTTATCATTCATTCTTGTATAAAGAGCATCAGATTCTTCCTGAAGTTTGGTTTCATACTGAAAACTTATTATTTTCAGTTTCTTTTCAGTGTCTTCTTTTAACATGTGCATTTCCTGAGATAAAATAAAATATTTTAAAATATATTACTTAACACAAAATGTCTTGCTTCAGGCAGGAAATAAAAAACGCTCACCTGCAAAAATAAATGCATTTATTGGTGTGCTGCCATCACAATATTGTAGAGGATATCAATGTGAGTGATGGAACTAGAACATGCATTTAGTAGAGCGTTTATTCGGCTGCAAGCCTGCTAATCAATATGTTTAACTCTGCAGGCTAGAGGATTCCTTGTGAAGGCACTGTTCTTCACCACAAAGCCACCATATGCCTTCTCAGCAGGAGACCTAGGCAGCCCACAGTGAGGCCACTCAGAGCTGAAGTTAGAAGATTCTTGAACTAATAAGATGAAAAGCCAGCAGCATGAATGAATTCACTGAGTATATCTAGCGGAATGCACTGACAAAGTATCAGCTTTCTGTGGATCTTTTTTGAGGCAAGACAAACTTGCTTTTTTTTTAATGGCCACAGATTGATTGATAGCTGACAGATTGATTCCTATTGTGCTATGAGCAGACTAAACTTCTGATAATAAGGGACTGACTATTCATCTAAAGGTAGCAGATACACACCTTCGTAAGATCTGCAGTGTCGGCAGCGAGAATCTTTATATTTGGCAGCTCTGATTCATCCGTTTGGACACAGGCATCTTGTCCAAAAAAACCTGTCCTCAACTGATTGGACAGAGAATACCTGAAGAGGGAGACAGGTCGTGAGTGAAATTAAGTTCAGATCCTACACTAGTGAAAAGATGCGGCATAGTTCACCGGAAAAATTGATCTTGTGTCTTGATATCTTTCAGCAACTCTACAGCTTGTTTGCAAAAGAGCATAAACAACTTACCGACGTACTTCCTCAATCTCTTTTGAAATCAGCGCCTCTCCGGCTTCATTCGCAATGCTGTTTATTCTCTTTTCGATAACGTCCATGATTCCAAACTACAGGGCATAAAGTGCTATCGCGCAATACTTTGCTGCAGATTTCTGGTGCTGAAAACGGTTGCCGTAGCAACAGAAACTTAACAGGAAGCGACTCTCGCAGCAACCTGACTGAGCTGTTTTTATATATAAATAATAGTTAGACGATATAGAAAATAAAATACGTGCGTTTTTATATTAAAATGTTGTAAAACGTTTAATATAACATTTTTTGTTAATATAATTTTTTGTTAAATATAACAAAAAATGGTGTTATATTTAAAATGTTTAAACAGGTCTGTATATTATTATGGGTGATAATTATGCCGGGATGTCAAATCCATATGTTTTAATTAAACGCTTTATTATTTGGTAAAAAATTAATAAAAAAATAAATTAACGCAATACTGCGCATGCGTCTCGGGGAGCGCACATGCGCATACTCCTTCCGTAGGTGAAGGGATGGCTCAGGGCATGTAGGCTGTGTAGTTATCACCCGAATAAGGCTCTACTGCAGTGATTCTTAAGGACGGGGCTGGAGCAAACTTCCAAGGGGGTCACAGGACGACTTACAATTATTCAAAGAATATATTAAAGCAAATGTAATAAACATGCTAAAAAAAACATTCAATCAAAATGAAATTGAAGTCTCCCTTTTCCCCTTTTATTATTGAACAAACTTCTGGAAACACAAAATTAATTTTGGTGGTCAATTTATTTACCTATATCAAGTTGCTGTACAACTCTGGGACAATGACTTCATTTTACATGATACTTGAGCAGTAGGCTATTACAAAGGTTGAGAACCACTGCTAAAGTGTCATGTAAAATTATGACGTTATTGTCTCAGAGTTGCACAGTAGGTGTTTACTAGGTTAAAGCTCATTTACGGTAAAAAAAAGAAAAAGATGGTTTAAATGGGACTGAACCTGCTCCAGATATTGACAAATGCAATTACAAGTGAAATTCTGAAGCCTTGATTAGCTCTAAACAGCTATCCTAATTCACCAGGACAGCTGACGACTAGCTCTTTGTGTTGGTTAAGCAATTCTAGTCCATTTCTATCTCAGACTGATGACAGACAGTAGACTTCAAATTAACTGTGTTTACCTCCTTAATATATTTTAAGGGGGCTGTTGTGCACTTTCATGTCTCTAATCACAAAGCCCACTCTTCATTTTCAGACAAGGAAAAGTCCATTAAAATAGATTAGTCTGCCGTAGTCTGTCTAGATGGCATAATCTCTTTGAGTCTGCTTAAACAGCATAATCCCCGATACTGAAATATACTCCCCTGCATGGTGTAAGCCCTACCCTCAGTGAAGCAGTCACAACAGCAGACTCTAGGTATGTCCCCTCCCCCTCAGAGACAGCGTTGCTTCTACTGTAAGAGTCTGCCCTGGGGCAAGCCAATATGGCCCTTTAATTAATCAGTGTAGTCCTCTCAGTTTAGTAAAGGGCTAATAGTGGGCATTTTTAGCTCTGTTTTCACTGCATGGATATTTCTGATGTTCTTTTTGTAGGCAGTCTAAACAGTTTATTATTGAATGCGGTTCCCAAATGATGATCAATAACGTACGCATCATTGAGTATCAGTCAGGCGTATATAAAGTGAGAGCGACCGTCTTGAACATGCTGGTTTAACACACACCTATTAATGAGCCAAAAATAAATATTTTCAGTATATTCTTTTGACTGATTGTCATTTACAGCTCACACAGGGTGTGATGTACTGAAATGCTTGTTCGTACACAAACTGATATTGATCATAGTGTGCAATGTAAAAACAATTAAAGCTGCAAACATGTTGTTTCTCCATCTTAAGCGAAGTTTACTGAAAACAAACAATTAGGAAAAAATCAGATGATGTAATGTGATTTGATGTGATTAAATGAAGAAATACAGGTTTTATTTTTTAATAATATTCAATTTTGTTGAACAATTTCACAACAACATCTATTTAGAAGCTAGTTCTGCATCATAATTATGAGGCAGGCATAACTTTACAGAAACGGAGGGTATATTTTTAAAGCCAAGTCAAGCAACAAATTCCCTAAGACATGGCTCACCAGCTGACAATGGAAATCAGTCTTAATTCATTTAGTCTGAACCAGCCCTCAGCAGAAGCCTTGGGGCCCCAGTGCGAGCCTGGCCAGAGCTATGCTGAAAGGGGTGTTGTCACACTACGCCATTCATGAGGACCATTCTGAGGGAGAATCTAACTATTCTAATACAATGACTGGGGAAATGGGTGCTATCGGACAGGACAACAACAAGATCATTATATTGGCCTATTGACACTAATTTATGCAAATTATTAAAATGCTTCGTAGATGTATTTATTCATTGCACATTTATAGATGTCAACATGACACTCAGCAACATAAATGGATAAATGATCCAGGCTCTCGTTAGTGTGCACGCGGGGGTTCCGTTTCATGGGGCTTCTTTGGATTTACCATGCTTACAAATGACAGCAGTGTCACTGCAAACCGATCATTTAAAGATGATTTCATCTCATTATCAAGTCAGGAGGCAGATAGTACATCACTATATTCTGATTGATTCTACTCTAAGGAACAATCACAAGGTCGCTTTTTGCTGCCCTCCACTGGTTAAAACGTCTCAGCCCGCAAAGGAGTTATTCTTCCAAACAAATAAACAACAAAACGTTATTTTTAATTTACATTTATTTTTATATTTATTTAAAAAAAATATACAACTTAAAATGTTGGTAATATCAGAAACTTACAACACTAAAACTTTATAAAGAAAATAAAAAATGATATTCAGCTGTTGTTGTTTTTGTCTACTTATAATTCTGAATCTTCATTTACATACTTCTTAATTCAGTTGTTATCAATATGGGCACAGAAGTAATCACAGTAATCCCCATATTTACTTAACTGTGGAAAATAGGTCAGTGGGCAGTCAGGTTTTTTGCCCCAGCAGTCAGAAGTGGGCAGGCTGCCAATTAATCATTTGCCGTATTAAGAAATTGTCTCTAATTATTGATTGTCATTAATTGTTATCTATTATAAGCAGTAAAAGTAAGATATTTTTCATTCATTTCGTTTGAACATGACAAAATTGTGAAACTAATTTATATAAGCATTTATAAAAAAAAATGGAATTGAATATATAAAGTGGAAAAAATAGATTTATTTTTAAAGATGATTTATTTTTATATTTATTTCTTTTTTTTCTTGGAGAGTAATCTAATAAATCACTAAGCACCTACTGTGATTGACCCAATAATTATTAAAAGCCACAACACAGCAGACACACATTGGAGCAGAAAAAAAATAAAACAGACTTTGAATGAACCCCATGGGATCTAATCAGGGCCAGATTGTTTAGGAAACCAAAACGAGACATGGCAGCCCCCAGAGAACACACCACTGGGAGGGGGAAAACATGATATTAACAAATGGCCTCTGGTGACATAAGCTAAAGCTTCCCTTCTGAATAAACAGAGAAAATAATTAGTTAGAGTTGGCAGCATATGACACAGGTTCAAAATGGCATATGGCATAAGTTTGATTACTGCTGATGGTTTAGTCTTACCCTGGAGAAAGTGAGAACAACTCTGACAGAACATATCTGCTGCTGTTTTATCTAATACCTCTGATATTATTCATTTTAAGAAATTTGTATAGGCATGTTTTGCAGAATCTTTTCTCTAGAGGGCAGTAGCTGACAAGGCCTGGCATCATTAAACTGAGACTGTTCATTCTCATGAAACTCTTTCCTGAACTCTTACCTTCATTCATCTGTTGAGCTATATTTAATATCTATTATATTATTATACTACTATTAATTTGGTTGCGTAAATCATGATTTTAAATAAAACAACACAAACCTCAGAATAGGAGGCCTAATAAATAGCAATCTGACTGATTGAGAATTATCTTGCACGTAAAAATAACTTTGACAGTTTTTTGTTTTTGTTTTAAGTGACACTTTTAACATGTCCATATTATTACACAGACCAATGACCAAAAATTATATCACTTCTTTGATGATGGTGCCATCAAGGAACTGGCTTTTGTTAAACGGATACTAAAAAGGTCTAACAGGATGGAAACATATATTTATTATGTATATTTATTATGACGGGGAAAAAGTTTAAACAAAATATAAAACACACACAAAAATGTTGTTTTACCTGTAGGCCTTCCAGTGACAATTTTTTTGAGGGCTCTTAAATTGTGCAACTGCTATCTAAATGAATGGGAATGCTAATGGATACAATGGGGCACTGTTGCTTTTTGGGGCACTGTTGCTTCTTGCTTTTTTTGTAGGTGACCAAATACTTATTTTCCACCATAATTTGCAAATAAATTCTTAAAAAATCAGTCAATGTGATTTTCTCATAGTCTCTCGATGATGAAAATTACAGGCCGCTCTCATCTTTTTAAGTGGGAGAACTTGCACAATTGGTGGCTGACTAAATACTTTTTTCCCTCACTGTAGCTCTCGCCAGGTACCTTCTTGGAACAGGGCACATAATTAGATGACAGTTTGATCCGTTTTTATATTAATCTACTTTAGCTGTGATTTAGGATGTAATTTTGTAAACAGACTTTTACAATAATCACAAATATTACAAGGTCTGTCAAGATCTTTTTTCACATTTCATATGGTGATATATGCAACATTCATTTGCCCCACTGTGTGTTCTATGAGATGGAAGGTTGCAGTTCTGATATTTCTCAATGAATTCCCACCATCCCTCTGGGATATTTTTAATCCTGTTAATGCTCTTAAATCAAACGGTGCCAAGAACCTGCTCAAAGAGCTGATATCTGCTAAAACTAATGGCTTTAATACACAAAGGAGGTCCTTTGTTCTCTGCCAGTGCTGCTTATGAAAACAATGTGCCAAGGTACATAACTGAAATGTTGCTCATCCATAGACACAAAGCTTTTTTTGAAAGAGAAGCAACAACAGTCAACATCTGTCAACAAACTGCAACTTTGGCTACATCTGACCGACTGAATTCCACTGATGGTTCTAATGCGCAGACACAACAGCGTGATGTGGATTCAACTGTTAACTGTAGCAAATATAAAATATCATTAGTATTATGGCTAAAATTTAACAAAACAAACAATATGTCATATCAAATTTTTATTAGCACTGAGCAGCTGAGAATGTCTAAAAATAGTAATTCTGGACATTTTTGATGTCAAGTTTCCCAGGCCTGAAATTAACGATTTTAACATTCCCTGATATGTCCAGATTTTACATGTGTGTGGAAATACTACACTACTCTTGCCTATATGGTATATATATTTTTAAATGCATTCTTGAGTCACAAAAAAATGAGAATCTATTCCCTCTGTCAATCTCCAGTGTGGAATAGTGTGAGTCATATTTTTTTTTCTTTGTGTCCGATGAACTTTGTGAGTCGGACATATTCCTTTAATGAGCACTGTTTGTAGGATGATCCAGTTCTGGATATGACCTTCAATAACATATAAGTCAGGTTATTTCAGGCTGCAAGTGTCTCTCTACTCCGGACAGTTTTTTTTGTTTTAGAAAGGTATACACAGTCTTTTCAGGTTAATGATGGGTCACTATCTATGAGTCATTTTCAGTGATTAAATTAAAAGTGTTTTCAACATGACTGAAATATAGTTGTCTCTCCATCCACCACAATCTGCTCTTACTGTAGCTTGTCTGTAACCACAGGTCTGTGGGAGAGAACATCAGACACATGGATATTAATGCAGTCTGAGTAGGAGTAGACTTCAAAGGAAGAAATGAGGGTGGGGGAGAGTGACCTGGACTTGGTATTAGGGTCCAGTTAATTTAAAATTGACTTTGGCTTCCTTCAGCACACAAGGCTCAACTCACTGACAGCCCACCTACAAATACAGCTCATACAGTCACCACTAGCAGTATCTATGAGATGATCGTGTAGCTATAATCTTTTTATAAATGTCCAGTGAGATACCACTAAGTGATAATGCACATTAACCTTGCATCGTCACACTTATTACATGGCATATATAGGCTAAATACCTGGGCATGAATTATTGATTTGAACCCATTATCTTAGCTTATATTAGCTTCTGATAAAAAACAAACTAGTCCATGACAATGTACGTATAAGTGACCATTTAAGACATATCTGACTCCGTAATACCGCCACTGTCAAATCAGGTCAAGTGCTCCAGAGAGCCATGTAATTAATGCATATAAATTGCTTTACAAGAATCTTTTTTTCCCCCAAGGCTTTAAAGCATGGGCGTCAGAAGCAAATAAAATGTGGGTGGGTCCTCTCTCTCTCAGAATTTTTTTTTTACTAAAGTAACGTTAGATTACATTAAATACAAATATACTGCCGTTTAATAAATGATTGATTGGGGTGGACAAAATTATTGAAATCACCAAATCATTTACTGCGGCAATACTGTAGGGGTAAGATCCATGGAATCAAATCCAGTATCACTGGTCGTAAAAAGTGGGTGGGTCTTGATCCACCCACACACAATGGTTCCGACGCCCATGCTTTAAAGTAATCAACAATAAATCTGACTATTTGTCCAGGTGTGGTAGTCACGAGGAATACGTAATACAATCATAAGACACTCAGGAAAAACACCACTAACATTAACGATGACCAACATCAAACTGAACCAAACAGGAAGTATTTATACACAAGGAAAATGAGGTAACTAAACAGGAACAGCAAGACTAGGATAAACCAAATCAATAGAAACACACAAGAACTAATACAGCAACAAAAGGAAATAACTAAATGGAACATAATCGTGACATTACATTCCCCTCGGAAAGGCACGTCCTCACGCCGTACAATGTCGAATTGAGAAGGGAGGGGGCTATGGATATGGGTGTGAAGCTAGTGATGGACAGGGACCAGGAGATGGTGGACACAGGTACCATGGTGGAGCTGACAGTGGGAGGAGCCAGGGTAGGGCTTTGGCAGAATATCCATGCGGAACACAGGGACCGACTGACGGAGGCAGACCTAGGTGTATTGCAAAGCAGAAAGGCAAACGGACCCAGGTGACATCCATGGCCCGGAAGCCCAAGGGGAACGAGGCAGAGACAGGGGATAAGCAGGGCGGGCCGACGACAGAGGGAGCAAGGATGATGGGGAAGCCAGAGAGAAGGAGAAGCCTGGTGGAGTCAAAGGGGTGGAGGATTGAAGTGTTGCCGGACACCAGTACATGGCAGAGGCAGAGAGACAATGGAAAGACGAGTGAGCCTGGTGCAGTCCTAGGGCTAATGGACCACGTTGGAGTAGAGGGTTGACAGGCAGCGGTAGAGATTTGGGCCTGAAGGCCTGATGTGAAGCCATGAACTGAAATTGAGCTGGTGGACATGAAGCCAGAGGTGGGGGCCAAGGAACTGCATGGAGCAAACGGCTGTAGCAGAGCCAAGGAGCAGGATGACACCCATGGAACCGACGTATCCAGGGAACTGAATAAAAACACCAGAGGAGGAAGATCTCCAGACGGGACTGGAGCATCCAGGCATCCAGGATGGGACCAGTGGAGAAGGCGTTGACTCAAGAGTGGGGACTCGGGAGGGAAGTGGATCCGCAGACCACAGATCTATCAGGTAGTGATCCGCTCCTGGCTCTGAGATGGATTGGACAGCTTGCTTTGACTCGGGGAAGACCCCATTGATGAAAAAGAATGTCTTCAGCCGTTCCTTGAAAATGGCTAAAGTCTCAGCAGCTCGTGCTGAGTTAGGCAGGTCATTCCACCAGCTTGGAACAGTCAAGATAAAGGTCTGTCAAAGTGATTTTCTGCCTCTTTGTGATGGTACCACAAAGCGTCATTCACTTGTAGAGCACGAGCTTCTGAAGTAGTGAGTTTAGATACAGGGGTGCAGACAGAGCCAGTGGCTGTTCTGTAGACAAACATCAGTGCCTCGCCTAGCAGTCGCCAATAAATTCCCAATGGAGAAAATCAAGTCCTGCCCTACATTTTTTCCTTTTTCGAGAAGCCATTTCACTCTTATAGTCTCAATAGACAAGAAATTCATGAATTCTGTTTCATGTCAACTTTAATGGTGTTTTACCTCTCAACAGTCATGACGTAATGCAGGTCATCATCACCTATTAATTGTTTAGCTGCCTTGCTGCGAGTTAAGATTGGATTAGGGGTGACGCAGACCTTTGTACGGCCTGAGACGCTTGGATAGGCTCCAGCATCCCCGCCTCCCTCGGACAAGCTGTTTAGAAAAAAGACTGATTCTATTCTCAATATATATGCTGCCACTTGGTAATATTATAAGAAAACATGGAATTAATTTCCACTGTTATGCTGATGACACTCAATTATATATTTCATCACGACCAGATGAAAACGCTAAATTATCTAAACTGACAGCGTGTGTTGAAGATATTAAATACTGGATGACGTGTAATTTTCTGCTATTAAATTCAGATAAAACAGAGGTATTACTTATTGGTCCAAAAAACGGCCCACAAAACCTCTCACAACACAACTTTAACTTGGAAGGACGTCCTGTCACTTTATCCACTACAGTAAAAGACCTGGGTGTTATATTAGACCGCAACTTGTCTTTCGAAAATCATATTTCATATGTTACAAGAACAGCATTTTTCCACCTTAGAAACATTGCTAAGCTACGTAACATGCTATCTATTTCTGATGCAGAAAAGTTAGTTCATGCATTCATGACCTCGAGACTAGATTACTGTAATGCTTTATTAGCTGGTTGTCCTGCATCCTCAATAAACAAGCTACAGTTAGTCCAAAACGCAGCTGGTAGAGTTCTTATTAGGTCAAGAAAATATGATCATATAACACCAATTTTATCATCTCTACACTGGTTACCTATTAAGTTCCGTATCAATTACAAAGTATTGCTACTGACCTATAAAGCCCTAAATGGTTTAGCTCCAGTGTATTTAACGGATCTTCTATCGCCTACAATCCATCGCGCTCTTTAAGATCACTAAACTCGAGGCTTCTGGTCGTTCCTAGGATATCTAAGTCCACTAAAGGAGGGAGGGCATTTTCACATTTAGCTCCTAAACTCTGGAATAGTCTTCCTGATATTGTTCGAGGTTCAGACTCGCTGTCCCAGTTTAAAACTAGATTAAAGACGCATCTCTTTAGCCAAGCATTCACATTATAATTACCTTTTATACTACAGTTAAATCGGATCAAAAGAATTAATATTCTGAACAGCAGCTATGCTAATTATTTCCCATCTGCTTTTCTGTTATTATCTCGGGACACTAGTCCCGAGGTAAATAGTTGGTCAGCTCCAGTTTGTATCCAGCCTCTCATGGAGACTTCAGATGCCCCAACACCTGTGATGCGACGACTCGACGCCTGTGATGAGACGACTCAACACCAGCGCTGTTATAGCGGCCTAAAATAATACATGATTGATTAACTTTTTCTAACATTTTTCAATGTACATTTATAAAATGCACTTTCTGTAAAGCTGCTTTGAAACAATGTGTATTGTGAAAAGCGCTATACAAATAAATTTGAATTGAATTGAATTGAATTGATTCCTCAAAATAGTGCTGAACATTAGAAAAACATTTCAATTTATTGTTATTCCATTGATGATGAAAAAGTGCAGAATATGCAACATTTGTCCTAGCATCTGGTTTTAGCATTGTAATATGTTTTGAACAGTCGTGTCTTATTATTTTTTGTATCCTAACAAGTGGTGTCACAATAAGCAGCTTGAGGAAGGAAACATGTTGTGTATTCTAAGCAAATCCAGTGTACACTCTTCCACCCTTACTCAGAGAAGTCAGCCTATTTTTGACCATGACACAGCGACAGCATTTCATCCTGAGAGGAGATAATGAGGGCTCTATTTTATCTTGTCTGTGGGTAAGAAGGTGACATTTATATTACTGTGGCTAATGGAGAAGAAACACAGGAAGGACTATGGTGACACCATCTCCTCCCTGGTGAACTCTGCTTGCCATTGTCCCCTTTCACAACACAACACTAGCTGGAATATACTCAGCAATCTGTCTCCATGGATGAGCTTTGTAAAAAAAAAAAAATCAATAACCCAAAAGTAGGTCTGTAGCCCATACTTCCTTTCAACATCAATGTGCCTTCTTCCTCTACACACACACACACACACTGTAAATACAAAGATCAGTCAAGTGTGCATGTGTGTACATACCCTTTGGCTCATAGCAAAGGCAAACTAAATTAAGAGGAGGAAAACTCATTTCCTGATAACTTGCTTAGACAATCAGGGACGGAGGACTGGCCGTTCCCCTTAAACAAGCTCAAAGTCATCATGGTAGACTGGTTCAGATGTAAGGACAGGAAATAAGGTGTGTAATTATGTATGTTTGCCTGAAACTGAAATTATGTTGAATATATGCATAGGGTGGTCAGAAGTCATTTACCCCTGAAGAAACCCCCAAATGATCCTATAAATCTGTAATTTGCCTCACTGAACTTCATAATTGTGGCAATGCCATTATGGCCATTTTTGTTTTGCTTAACCCACTCAGAATCTACATCAGCAAGCAAACTGAAAAACAGTGACCCTTCTCCAGAGCTCCAGAACCATTCTTCCTCAACACCTGCATAATAATTCCTGAGAACACAGGTATGTCAAGATTCAATTTTAATTTTTAAATAATACTGACCAAAGATTATACAAACAGTTAATGTATAATATAACAATATTATTGACAGTTAAAAGGTACAAAATAAATTGTTCAAAATTAACATTTAAATAATGAATTAATACAGCATCAATCTTTCTTCCAAAATGTGTATTTGCCTTACCCTGATTCACTGTAAGCCTATTATAGGTGTTTATATTTCAGACCTGTCGCGATGGTTTTTGCAGGAAAATGTGCACATATGTTGCTCGTCTGTAGATGTCTTGTCATATCCGTAAATAGAGAAAAGTTGCTCCGGCTACTTTGATTAATGTATGGTGTGGGAGTGGCATAGGTTAGTTGTCACAATAAGCAAGAAAGGATGTGTGGAGATGGAGCAGCTAAATCTTGAACTTTTGGGGAATCACCTGTTTTTTAAAAACGCTGAACAGAGGAGAGTCTACTAGCAAAAAGAAAATGGGACCGTCACAGAACTTGAGATCCTTTCCATCTAAACAGGTTACATCTCTTATGCACAGTAGTGAATGTTTTATGAGCAGTAGGATAATTTTTCTGTCTTTTTTTAGTTATAAAGAACCATATGTATCCACACAGTCAAGCAGATCCAAAGCACAACCAAAACAATGTTATTTCGCAAAATGCATGCAATTTTATTTATATATAAAACATTTTATAATATTATAAATACATGATATTACAATAGTACTTTTTCATATGTTGCTGCCCTTTGAAAATAGTTCCTAACAAAGCAAAAGAAGAATTAACTGTAGTTTTTTTTTTTTTTGAGTAAATAACTCACTTTTTTTTCTGAATAAATCCTTGTGTTTGAACAAATCTGTTTTTATAAATGATTTAATGACTCACTCATAAAGACAGTCAGTTGTTACCACCTAGTGACGTAACAATGTACCCTACAGAAACAATATAAAATAAAATAATTTAGCCAAAACAGGGTTTACGGAGAGGTATGTGCACCATAAATAAAATATTTTAAAGAGAAAATGCAGTGTGGTCAATGTCTCTGTGAACTCTTTCTAACCCACTTGGTAAATAATAAAATCAGACACCAATTTTTGCTCTCATGTGACAGCACTGACAGCAGAGTTGATAGGTAGTCTGTTCAGGCAGGACTGCTGAATGTGTACTTTTGAATAAAATCAGCTCCAGACGCTGTTGACAGGCTGACGAGTCAAACTGTCATGAGATGAGGATACACCTAAAGTCTTGGATCCTGTGTTCCTATGTGTCTGTTATCTTTCATTCTTTAGACCTCAGGCCTGCTCTCATGTGAACTGAGGGTGTGCTGAAAATAAACACCTATTAAAGCCATTTTATTCCTGTTCTTCAGAGAACCATGACAGCATAAACTCCCTGGACCATGTGCTTGTGAGATATTTTTGGCACAGATTAGAGCACAGTAACCCATGACAGACACAAAAATATGCCGGAGGGGGCAGGGAAACATGGGCATCACCTAATTGTTTTGACGACAGGATACTTCGGTGCATCTGTACATTGAGTTTAGCACATGAATTATTGCTATCACAGAAGGGGATTGTGGATTGTCTTCTTTTAATCTGAGAAACAAGACACCGTGTGGCTGCAGGCCATATTTGATTTGAAATGTCCATGATACACTTTAGTTGCATGTCCTATTACACACCAGAAATGTTTGCTTTTGACCACAATGTTCTTATCCTCTTTAAAAAACAAAACAAAACAAACAAACAAAAAACAGCCAGACTGTAAATAATTATTTTGAACCCTGAATGTTTTTTTTTTTGGGGGGGGGCTTTTTCTGTGTTTAAGTCACCTGTTAACAAGCGCCCCAATTTTTGAAAATTTTCTGAAAACGACATTCCCAAATGAAAATGTCTGCAGCTCTTAAACCCTATGGTCTATATTCATAAATCTGGTCTTATTTTAAACTAGACACTTCAAATTGTGTTACCCACGAGTCATAATAGCTCAAAGTTGTATATGAACAGAGTAATATACATGTAAATATACATGTAAGTGACTCGCGTTTTTTTTTAAATTATTATTCACTTAGAGAATTTAATGTTGAGGTCCTGAAAATAAGCATAATATAAAACTGAATGTCTGATCATGTTTTGATTCAAATTTGAGGATGATTCTCTCAAAAATGTAGCTTCTGTAAGCTTTTATATCAAGAAAAGACTAGGCGTCCTTTCCAAAAGGCCTTTTATTTTAGAACATTTGTAATTGCAAAGAGTAGTTTTTTATTCAAATAAATCTGCAATAAACTGCTGATTATGATTAATTTACAGTTACTGAAAAACTAAATGAACTATTTACAGAATTTTTAAAGTGTAAAAAACTCATTTAGTTGATAAAAACAGTCTGTCATAGAGTCAGCGCGCTCCACTGCAGTGTTGCGCAATATGACTGGCAGGCGCCTGGCTGCTATGGAGACGGTGACTAGAGGCATATTCACCAATAATGCTTACAAACACAACGTAAGATAATGCCTTGTGCTTGGTTACTACGTCCGTCAATCAAACCTTTGCTGGCAAGGCATTGGCTAGGCATTGATTGCCTTTATCCAACGAAAACCATGCGCGCTTTGATTGACAGCTGGCGGAGCGAGTAATACGCCAACTCTGTATACTGACTCGTCAGAGAGCCTGTGATTGAAGCAGAGAGACCTGGGAGGGTTTAACGTGACAGGAAGAGTCCACAGCACAGGGGAGATCGCCAAAAACGGATTTGAATGACTATTTCATTGAAAATGGACACGATTGATTACTCTAACTCAAAACGCCCAAGCAAACAAAGGAGTATTTTTAGTTTTTTTCCTTATTTTTTCGTTGTTTTGGATTAAAAAGTGGGATGCATTTGGAAGAGTGGACTTTTACACGGACATGTATGAGGTTGTTTTTTGGATTCGTCCGATCTGATCTGCACGATAGGAGATGAAAGATGAGTACTGCGTTCATTATGCAAATGTTTAAATAGCTACTGCTACAGCATTTCATTTAACCCTTTCCTCTCTGGTGTATTTATTGCAAAAACGAGTTCAGAACATGAATCTCGAGTGTTTTAGCTTTCAAATGATGCATAGTCTGTGATGGTTGATTGAATAGTTTGTATGAAACAAAAGTGAATAAAAGTAACAGTTAGAGACACGCCCACTTACGTCAACCTCCCCGCCCACGATCCGGTGCGGGTTAACTCGTCAAAGATTTTAACGTTTTATAAAAAGTCACCATCTTTATCTAAAAAGTAAAGTAGCAGCATGCTATAAATCTTTTGCATACAAACCGTAAAACTGAAAATAAAAGAAATATTTGGAGAAAATAGATTTGACTATTTAGGTACAAATTATTGGAAAATATAATGAAGAAAAGTTTGGTGTTGAAACTATTTTCACTCAGAAATTGCTAGTAAATTTTGCAATTATTTACAAAGAAACGGAAGTAACATTTAATTACACATAACATTTTAAAGTAGAAAGACTGTAATACTTTCTTGTAAAACATACTCCAAAAATCATTATTTACAACTTGTTTTACAGTATTTTTACAGTGCAGAATAAATGAATTTTGTGTTTTTGGGTTTGTTTTTGCCATTTTAAGAGTTATGCTGTGTGTCCACCAAAGCGTTTTTTCACGCAGCTGGCGAATTGTTTTCATTTGGAGTGCTGCGTTTTTAGCCACGTGAATTTTATACTCCATACTCATACTCACTCATATACTCTCATATACTCACTCACACACTCATATACTAACATACTCATACACACTCATACTCATACTGAAATGCTGCTAGCATGCTAGAATATGGTATGGAAATGGCATTTTATGACAGGGTAGTATATTATAATACTAGTGAATTGTCTTACTACTCAAGAGTACTCTTAAAGACTAAGAATATATACTCTTATTGGTGCCATAACAGCACAGTGGTTAGAAGAACACACCATTCAAATGCACAGAATGGTAATAACTGTATAAATATCTCACTGCATTTGTAAACACACACTCATGTAAACAGACCTAGTCGAGCACTCATCCCAATTAAAAATACTAGCTCATGTAATACTAGCAGATAGTTCTTGTTAAAGATCATCTCTTTCTTCAGGCTTTGCAGCAGAATCAGCAATCTCATCACTCTTCTCCATCCCAGTTAGTTTAGAGTCACTCCAGAGGGGAATGGGAGAGACTAATAGCCTTGGTAGGAGGAACGCTTTCTTTGCTGCAACATTTATTGTTTTGAGTATTTTTTTATTTTTATTTTTTTATAGCTGCAGTTCTTTTTCTTTTTATTTAAGTTTTTAATGACCAGTGCTGGAATGTGTCTTCATTAAATAGCATGACAGTTACTCAGTTAGCTACTAAATAGTTTTGCCCCCTCAGCTCCAGATTCATAGTAACATGATCCAGATGGCAGACTTACGTCAACATAACATAAGTGAGAAAATCAATTTTTAACCTTCTATCTCGGATGTGTGAAGATGTTATAAAAGTTCAACATGAGGTGTAAAAGAGAGTCAGTGTCACATTAATTCCCATTATATTTCTGGGTACACATTAACAAACATTTTTTTTTTAAGTGTGCTAAAATTAAATACCCCGGGGATGTGCACCTCTTTTGCAGGATTGTGGTCCTATTGTTCACACTGTTCTCATTTAAACCTTATTAGATTTTCAAAGGGATCAAAAATTCTAAATTGGAATTAACTGAATTTAAGATTTATTTTCAACAACATAAATCAGCCGTTTTTAAGTATGAGGAACTGTTTGTCGGATACAGTCCAATATATAGATTTTAATAAATATAATGCAACACAATTTCATGGCCGTTAAGAATTGTTTTTAGCTAAAATAATTGTAAAAATGCCGCACTAGAAGATAACAGTTATTACACTCTTAAAAATAAAAGTTCTTGTAATACTAAATGTATAAATGATAAATTGATTAATAAAGTATGACAATATAATTATTAAAGACATTACAGATATGCTTATAAATCAAGAATAAAACATTTACAGCTATATTTACAAACTGCTTTCTAGTGTCTATAAATGCTTCATAAATGATATATGAACTACTAATGCTTAACTAAGGGTTTGTTAGAGTTATTATATTATGTTATTATAGTGTTACTAAAACTTTAATATTCTTTGTAGTGCAGAAAGGTTCTTTAGACTGGGCATTCTTTAAAAACCCTTTCACAAAATGGTTCTTCTTCCTGGCACCTTTATTTTTAAGAGTGTAGTTATGAAAACCGGTTGTAAATTTAATCTGATTCAACGCTTGACATAAACAGACGTGGAGGAACAAAGAAATTTTATGACATGAAATAAAAAAATCATGCTGGAGAACATGATCATTGGGTTTTACTATAAACTTTTCTCTTATATGCCTATTCTGATAGAATTTGTGAAAAACGACATACTATATGAGAATAAGGTGGGGAGGGAGGTTACAAGAGCTCTCTCTTTCTCTTTCTCTCTCTCTCTCTCTCTCTCTCTGTCTCGTTCTCTCTCTCTCTCTCTCTCTCTCTCTCTCTCTCTCTCTCTCTCTCTCGTGCTCGCGCTCGCGCTCTCTCTCTCTCTCACTCTCTCTCTCTCTCTCACTCTCTCTCTCTCTCTCTCTCGCTCTCTCGTGCTCGTGCTCGCGCTCGCTCTCTCTCTCACTCTCTCTCTCTCACACACACATACACACTGCCCGACTGTGACTTAGCTGTGGCTCTGGTCTGCATGCACAGCAGTAGGAAAGCAACTGACACACAGTGATCATCTCTGCTGCCTCCCTGGTTAAATCTGCATGGCGACTTAACACAGAGATTACATCTGCATTAAGAGCACTATGTGTTTCACCAGCAACTACACAAGTAGATTAGAGCCTGATGCTTGCCCCGTGCTGGATTATTAGGAGGATCATTTCTCTAAAGCGGGACAAGTGATTAGACATCAGCATGCTGTGCGTTTCTGCATAGCGAGAGAGTTTATCAACCTCAGCTCTTGATCCAGTTTTTCCAGCATTAACTTGTGTCTTCACTGTGGTGCCTCAAACTGAGCATATGATGGTCTCCAAGGACTCCTCAACTACTTCAACTGGTTCCACTTTACAGTATTCGTCAGAGCAAGAATGAATTTAAACAGAGAACAGCAAATGAATTAGTTGGATGTCAGGTTATCTGCAAAGTTGAAGGTGTGTGTAGTTTCAGAGGGAGAGGAGAACTTTGGAAAGATCCCTCACGAGAGTGCTTAAGAAGAACCTGGAGAGATGTCCAAACCTTCACGTCTGGTCAAACCCTCCAAGCAGTCCCGAAAGGAGCCTCCAGGGAACCGTTCACACATGCTGGTCGTCGGGGAGAGGTTGATGAGGGCTGGCAGTGAGGGCAACCTTGTGAGATCCAAACCACCCCACAAGTCTTCTGCCACTAATCCAGTGGGTTCCAATCCAGGTATTACCTCTTCATAAATCTAAATGGTGTTATCACGAGCTTGTGATTTTATTGATTAAATGTATCTGTATGAGTCACACTACAAAATGTTGACCATGCACACACATACAGACGCTTTTCAGATCCGCCCGCCTGAGGAACTATTGTGTGGTATTCCTGACTGCAGCACATGAGTGCACTTGTATAGTTTGGCTGATGCCCTCTATATGGGGGGATTTGGACAGGGGTTTAACCCTCACTGTTCACTCTGCTGATTAGTTACATTCCCCCTCATCATCAAATTCTCTCACATCACTTGATCTCATTGGTGCTAATTAAGTCACTCTCAGCTAGATTCACTGAGAGTTACTCACATTTTTAGAAAGTGACCAAATATGTAGATGAACACAGCTATATTTGTAATGCTGATTTAAGCATAACAGTGACTAAAATGGTTTATGAGTCAGAAGATTGTATCAGTCTAGATGCAATATCAGACTCATTTTGAGGACTATGTATGTTGACATTATAATCTCAGCTATATTTGAGTAAACGAACAATGACATCTGTGTACTTATGCATTGTTCTATCAACATTTGGGCACAAAAAAAGAAAAAAAAGAAGTGATGTTCAGAGAGAAATGCAGTGAAAAAAATATCTCTGAACTGATGACAGAGCGTTTGACTTACAAGTTTGATAGTTCGATTAGGTAAAAGTTTTGAAGAACTGTCACAGCTCTAATTAGGTCAGTTTAGTAACCACATGGTATAGCTAATGGGTACAATGATTGAGCCTTTTCATTACAGTACTATTATATCATACACGTTTGAGGTTTGTCCTTGCAAGTTGGAAACACAAATTCAAAGTAACATATTTACTTCAGTTATCAGCCACTACACTCTCAGAAAAAAAGGTACAAAAGCTGTCACTGGGGCGGTAACCTTTCAAAAGGTACACCTTTGTACCCAAAGAGTGCATATTATTACCTCAAAGGTACATATTGGTACCAAAAGTGTACATATAAAAACCTAAATTGCACATATTAGAACCTTTTTAAAGGGTACGTCCCAGTGACAGCTTCTTTGTAATACAAAGTTCCACAATGGACCTTATTTAGAGCACCGCCATGACATGAGGGATATAGACTTACCGAGTTTTCAATGCCATAGGCTGTAAAAAGCACTTCGATTTTAAAGAACTTATAATTTTACAACGCTCATGTTGTCTGCAGTTTTTTGTCTAAGTTTCTTGGGAAGATATTTGTGCAGTGTTTTGTCAGCAGAACATTTTAAATAACAGTACAACCCACTGAAGAGATGCATGTCTATCCATCACAGTCTCGGTTTCATTCCCGTTAAAAATCAAAGATGGCGCTGATGTGAATAAGGTAACACACATATCAAATATGCCATTTCAAATCTAGTAAAACACTCAAACTGAGGGATGTCAGAATCAGAATGCAAAAAAAAGACAGTCTTCATATTATGGAATACCGTCATCAAAAACACCCTTTAAAGCTAAATGCAGATGTTTATGTTTGCAAGCCTTTAATGGACAGACTGGGCTGATGAAACCTGCGTCGATTAAAATTTAAAGCATGAATTTGATGTAAAAAATAGATCTACGTAATATTCACATATGCAGTTCATAGGGGGCATAAGGTATTAGCCCTAGTTCAAGCATATGAAATTATATTTAAATCTATAACATACATATTAGATAATATTTAAACCTCTAAAAAACTGTATCACTTCCTCACAATTCTGAGAAGAAAAATCAGAATTGCAAGATATAATCGATATTCTGCCTTTTTTTCTCCGAACTGCAAATTTATGTCTCCCAATTGAGATTTTATAAAATGCAATTGCAAGTTTATACCACGATTCTGAGAGGGGGAAAGGAAGAATTTATAATTTGTATCTTGCGATTCAGATTTTTCTTCTCAGAATTATGAAAAAAAGTCAGAATTTTGAGGTATAAACTTGCAATAGTGTGCAGCAGCCATGACATCAAAACCTGGAAGACTAATTCACCAGTGGTTCCCTCAAAACTTTTCTATGGGGTTTTTATAATGAGGTTTTTCAATAGCATGATGCAGGGATGATGTCAAAACCTGGAAGACTAATTAGCCCCTGGTTCCCTTGAGATTTTCCTGGGAGTTTTATAATTTATGGGTTTTTCATTATATGAGTAAAATAAAGCCTGTGGTAAACGTCCAACATTCTTGAAAATAAAGGTTCTTTATTGGCATTTATGGCTCAATGAAGAACCTTTAACACCCATGGAACCTTTCATTGCACAAAAGGTTCTTTGAAAAAAACGGTTCTTTAGATTACTAAAATATTCTTCATACTAAGACAAAAAAAGGTTCTTTTAAGAACTGTCCACTTTGTTCTTTGGGGAATCAAAATGTTTTTTTTTCTATGTGATCGTTTGTAGGTCCCTTTGGAACAAGTTATTTTGAAAAACGCCAATATAAAAAACCCATAGGAATATCTCAAAGTAACCACTGGTGAATAGTCTTTCGAGTTTTGACAGCACGGCTGCAACAATCTGTTACCTTATTATTATTTTTCTTGATTCTGTGGCTTCCATAGACTGCTACTGCAGAACTGTCATTTTCTGCAGCCAACTGGGCTCCGCCCACAAATAAAGCATTATCGCTATTTGCAAACACCAAAATGTTTGCAGACATTTTTATTTAATGGTCATTTATACAAAGCTTTATATAAACTGCCATTTAAACATGGGGTCAGTAAGATTTAAAAATATATAATTAATACAGAGAGGATGCGTTATGCTTGCCAAATAAAGCTTCATGAGATGCACCTCTGAGCTATTTTAGAGAACTAATTGATCACTGGTTGTTGATTCAGCCCATTACATTTCCTTTCATTAGTGAAATTCAAAATTCACCTCCGCAATTCATCAATTCAGGACACAATAAAAAGTCTAATAGAAATTAGTTTGTTCTAAAATGAAAACCACCCCATGATTTACTCACTCTCAAGCCATCCTAGGTGTATATGCCTTTCTTTTTTCTGATGAACACAATCAGAGTTATATTAATAATTATCCTGGCGCTTCAAAGCTTTGTAATGGCAGTGACAGTGTCCAGTTTGAAGCTCAAAAAGCATATCCATCCATAATAATCAATAATAAAGGCCTTCTGAAGCAAAGTGGGCTTTTGTAAGGAAAATATCCATATTTAAACCTTTATAAAGAAAAATATCTAGCTTCCAGCAGACCGTCTTCCGTATTCAACTTACGCAGAAATTGTTTCTTGTGTTCATCAGAAAGAAGAAAGTGGCTTGAGGGTGAGTAAATCATGGGGTAATTTTCTTTTTAAAGTGAACTACTCCTTCAACGCATTATGACTAGTTCAATCATTTCGCATTTAATGACTTATGCAAGGTACTAATGCTTAGATGTTTTAATGGGTAAGACTATTCAACAGAGAGCCAGTATAATACATGAGAACATGACATAAGCAATTGATCATTTAGAATATGTATTGTTTACCTGTTACTACATGTTTCAAGTTGATTGCTGTTTGCTCTTTAGTTGCTGTGGTATGTGTGATTTACACTTATTTGAGTATAGCACTTATTTATGTTATCAGTCTCCAGTGACTTTCAAATGCCAAAATACCTTTCTTTCACTTCAATGATTTTCACTCACACTGCTTAGAGAGGTATGAGATTGAAGGCGCAGCCTTAGAACCACTGTCCCCTGCTGTCACCCATTCCCTCTGTCAGTTCTGTTAAAACAGAGATTTATTCCAGAGACAGCACCAATCCTGCCACGCTGCTGAAGATACAGTACATGACATTTCCAGAGGCACAGAATCCAACACAGCGTAGACTCTTAGAGTTCTTTCTACCCTTAGAGGCTCCAAATGTGCTGAAAAAGATTCCTCTGAAAAACCTGCAGCACCAATTTCCCCCATGAGCTGCCACCTAATTTTAAAGCTTCTTTTCTTGTGGCTATCTGTGCACTGAACTGCAGTCCATGTTTATGAAGAATGTATTTTTTCCTATTCAGCTGAACTCCCAGCTGAATTTTTAGCAAAAGTTGCACCTGAGACATCACACCTGTTTTCATGAGAGCCCTGAAGATCTGCAAACCAGCAGAAAATGAGTTGGGTGTGGGCTTTACTGTTGTAACCAATTAGGTGCATTTCTTAAAAGCGTCGTTAGCCAACTATGGTTGCAAGTTCCGTTGTTATTAGCATAGTTCAACGAGTCTGTGTTTCCCGAAACCATACTTTCAACGAACATTCGCAAACAGCTTCGCAAAGTTGAGTGATTGGAACGACAGCTCTCGACCTGTGGTTAGAAGCAGAGTTTATTGTTTGCATAACATGTGGACTTAATAAATCCTTATCTTGAGCAAAATAAGCAAGCTGACATTCAGTACAATCTATATATTTTATTTAGAATACATATAAATGTCATTTACATATTTTAGTTTGTGAAGAGATTTAAAGCACTGCTTTAAAGAGTGTGCATGTGCATATGTGCTCTAGTAAGTAAGAACTAGCCTATGATTGAATGTGGAAATAAAGCAAAATAACTGAGAAAATTTTGAATTAGTCCTCAGATGCATGTTCATAATTTATAGCAAAAAATCGAGCATTAATTCAACCTTAAATGGATTCATTAAAATAAGTTTTTACTCCACCACCTGCGTGACATCATTAACCAATGTGGTTGAATGACAAATTTGCGACAGTATGGTTTCGGGAAACAGTGGTCAGGAGCTTGTTGATTTCTTCAACAATGCATCGCTGAACACAAGCAGCAACCTCCTCCAGTTTCTCTTGAAGCCAATACAGAAGTGACTTAAACTGCAATTCATCGACTGGCCGCTAGAGACAGGCTCCAGAAGGGAGCAGAATCTCATTGAGCTACATGTTAAAATACCCAACTTTACAGCAGAAAAAAACAGGTTTATAGCCTGGGACAAATTGTGGTTTTGGTCTAAATAGATAATTTTGCCCTTCATGACAACTGTGAGGGGGGTGAATTTTTCTCATCTCATTCGTTTACATTATATAAAACCTTAAAGGGGTACTTCAGCCCTGGGAAGATGAATCTGTATTTAAACTGGGTCATTAATGTAGTAGAAGTGTGAAATAATTTTTGAATTTGGTGAAAGACAACAATTCACAGAATGCACTTCGCTGCCCGAGGCTGCTCTAAGCACGGCTACTGGATTACTAGATCACTTGCCCACCACATTCATTTTCATAAAATCAGTTTAGCTGGAGACACTACTATTAAAAACTGAACGTGTCTGTTCAATATATTGTGAGTGAGCCTGAGTGTCACGGCACAAACGCAGCAGGAGAGTCAGATTACATTCATCACATGAGCTGAGCTGAGGTAATCACGGGATTCGCGGCTGCATTCACAGCGTGTGATCAGTCTGGCACATTTTCAGTTCATGTCTTTGAAAGCTTAAAGGGGTACTTCAGCGCTGGGAAGATGAATCTGTATTAAAACTCGGTCATTAATGTAGTAGAAATATGAAATTATTTTTGAATTTGGTGCCTTCTAGACTGAGAAAACACAGAAAATGTATTTTTGTCTCATGGGGATGAAAGACAACAATTCCCAGAATGCACTTCGCTGCCCGAGGCTGCTCTACACTGTCAGAAAAAAAGGTGCATTGCCGTCACTGGGGCGGTACCCTAAGGTACAAAACCGAAAAGGTACTTATATGTACCTTTAAGGTACTAATATGCACTCTTAAAGTACTGATATGTACCTTTTACTGTACTAATATGTACCATTTAGTGGTGAGAAAGGTACAAAGATGTACCTTTTCACTTTTGTACCTTAGGGTACCGCCCCAGTGACAGCACTGTACCTTTTTTTCTGAGAGTGTAGGCACAGCTTACTAGTTTACTTGCCCACCGTGTTCATTTTTCATAAAATCAGTTCAGTTAGGGACGCTACAATTAAAAACTGAACGTGTCTGTTGAATATATTCTGAGTGAGTCGATTGAATGTCACGGCACAAACGCAGCAGGATCGCATTACATTCATCACATGAGCTGAGGTAAGCGCGGGATTCAGTCTGGCGCATTTTCAGTTCATGTCTTTGGAAGCTTAACTTTCATAGAAATTCATTTGAAAAGTTGAAACACTCACTTTGCTCTCCACCGCTCCGTTTACATGAATCTCTGCAGCTCCTCGAGAAATGACGATATTTGCGTCATCAGAGGAATTTTTCCAGAAATAAAATACATAATTCTCTCGTTTCAGGGTCATATGAGGGGGCAAAGTATGATAATTCGAATATACTCCTGGGTTTCTACTGATACAAAGCTTAATGCTAATCTCTGAAGTAACCCTTTAAAGTTCTGCTAATTAAGGGCGTGGCCACTTTGAGTGACAGGTGGATTGTCGTTTGTCTTCTGTCTGTTTGCCTTCAAGTCACCTCAGCTCCAACCCACATCCCACCTCTTTGCCCATTTCCTGTTATCCGGAAGTGAACAATAACTTATAAACCTGTTAACACAAACCAGCTGTGCGCTACAAGGTTGTTAATCGATGGTATATGTAATGGGGATAAGGGGTGTTTGTTTATATTTTGAACTGCTCTTGACTATGCCACTCCAATTGTATTTAGGTAGGATAAGATATCAATATACCTAAGGCAAAATGACTATAAAATTATAAATTATACTTTTTTATAAACAAATTTTTTTTAATATAATATGAAAATTATATTATATTTTATTAAAAATTATAGCTTCCAGCAGACCACCTTCCATATTCAATTTACGAAGAAAGTGTCTCGCAGTTCAAAGCGCTTATGCTACATCCAACGTCATCATCGCACCAGTTATGCTTTTTCCGTAAGATGAATGGAAGGCAGTCTGCCAGAAGCTAGATATTTTACTTTATACCGTGTTCAATATGGATATTTGTTTTTACAAAAACCCATTGATTCGCTTCAGAATCCTTTATTAACCCCCCGGAGCCATTTGGAGTACTTTTATTATGGATGGATGGATACACTTGTGTGTTATTTACCACCATTATAAAGCTTGGAAGAGCTTTATAACTCTAATTGTATTTGTCACAAAGAAGAATGTCATACACACAGGTGAACTATCCCTTTAACTTCCATATTCTGTAAATTATTTAGTATAAATGTACCCATTCAAGTTTGATACTGTCACCCTAATTGAATTGGTATTGTTCATTCATTCAAAGCTTACTGTTTTTGTGCCAGCAGAATTAAAGATTCTCAGAAAACCTTCTGGAACACATTTGTTCTCTTTATGATTTCCTCTAGAGCTAATGCTCATCACACCATAACCCTTAAAAGAGAAACAGGATGTTTTAAAAGGTGATGCTTTATTGTGCAATAAACTACCATTAGGACACATCACTTTAATGACTCCAAAGCTTTATCCTCAAAGCTTAAAAATTCACTTAATCAGCCTACCAAACTGCATATTGTACACAGAAATTGAAGATGTCTTCATGTTGCTAGTGAGATGAACTTTAATGCTCTGTAGTTATATAACCTCCCCACATCTGCCTCTGATGCACTAATGTAATACAGGAATTAGCCAGATCTTCATGTGCCGTTACGTCAGCTTAATCAGCAGGAAGCGATATGGTTTGACATCAGTGTGATCTCACACAGGATGTGTGCATGTCTTGTCCCGTTCCTCTCTGCTGCCCTGTCCAACCTCATTTTTGTCCCTGCCACTAGCTTAGCTTATTCTCAGTGTTTCTACATCTTTGGAGCAAAACAGCACAGAAAACACAGAGTATGCAGAGCACAACAACCTCTTATAAAAATAAAAATAAGAACTAATTAATTAAAATCTGTTTGAAATTACGATGCTTATTTTTTCTTAGTATTCCATCCCGTCACCGTGTCCACATTAACATTCGTGTCGTTCAGTGGCACGTTCTGCATGGAAGAACTGCAGCATGCTGGTTAATATACTGGCCACTTCTGTGCAATTTTCTGATAATGATTTGGAGTTTAAAGCTGCTGTGAGCATGCTAATCTCCAATCGAGTTTGGCCATTTATGTAGCTGCTGAGCCCAGGAATATCAGTCCTCAGTGTTGTCAGAACCACAGCTACTTCAAAACCTGAGCGGGCCAAGATCCACACTGCAGAATGCTTAGCTTGGCCTCTTCAGACTGAGTTATTAAAGATACACATCCCCCCACTACGAAAGTGGGCTATAATGAGACTTAGAGGTGACTGGAGGGAGAAGACGGCAGTAGCTCTTCCTCAGGTTGCACTATCCTTCTTCTCAGAGAATTTATTTCCTACTCATTATAGTCAGGAAAGAAGATTCATTTCAGAACATTTGCCAGCAGAGTCTATTTAAAATAACAATTTTAAGCTGTTCTCAAAGTTTATGTTCAATGATAAACTTTGAGTAAAATCACACTACAAGGCAATCAGATATTCACAATGTTTCACAAGTAAAAGTGTTGTAACTAGCAAGAGTGGTATGTGGTATTGAATGAAGACATTTCCTGTGGTTATCCATTACCATGTGTGGAGGTCATGTATTATTAAAAAAAATGGTGTGGTTTGGTTTCTCTGCCTCTTCTCTTTCTCTGCCGTTTATGTTGTTTTTCACTTTTCACACACACACAAGGAATGAGATGTGTGTCCAATAGTGTGGTTTTGTGGCCATAGCACCAAATAGCTGGTTTTGCTATTTTCAGGGTATTTTTGTGAGTTACGGTCATGCCAGTTAAGTAAAAGTTACAGTAAAAGTACCTACAAAATTTAAATAGGTGACAGGGATGGCAGCATAAGAAACTTTCAATAAGGAGAGAGACCTGACATTAAAAATCAAACTAAATGCAAAATGAATACCAAACACTTGTGAAAATATTTCACATTTATGACATGTATGACTTGTTTGTTTGTTGCTGTCTAGAAGGACCTATGAAATACCTACACCGAAAAATAATATTTATAAAAGGACATTTATATCTACTACCACTGATACTGCCAAAGGATGGGATGTAAGCAATGATTTTCAAACTAGAATGGCATGGCACACTTTCCTAGGTTATTTTAAATGTTTTACCTATTGTGGTTTTTTAATTATTTTTAAGTCATATTTACCTCAAATGACTTTTATTTTATAAATATATATCAAGTCACCTTTATTTATATAGCGATTTTAACAAGTCCAATTGTTTCAAAGCAGCTTCATGGTGTTAACAGGAAAATAATGCAACAGAATTTGTACAGCCACTCTGGTGAAAATGTTATCCAGCTAATTACAATTATCATATAATGTCAATGCGGGCAGATCGGTAATATAGTTGAAATGTAGGTGTCCCCAACTGAGCAAGCCAAAAGCCAAAGGCAACGGTGTGGCAAGGAACCAAAACTCCTTCAGGGCCAGAATGGAGAAAAAAAACCTTGGGAGAAACCAGCCTCAGTCGGGGTGCCAGTTCTCGTCTGGCCGACGAACAAACAGTGTATGATTATAATTCTGGCAACATTACAGTTCAGAAGTAATATTAGATAAATAGATATTTGTAAGATTATTCGAAAGATTGGAGTCAACTGATAAATGAATAAACCATTTCTGAGACATCAACATCAATTCAGCATCAGTATTTCTGAGACATAACGTGATAAATTGAGCCAAATGAGCCAAAAACAAACTAATGTCCATGTAATGTATAACTTGAGCTTTTTTACTGCCCATGCAAGAAAATGATCTGTACACATGCATGTGCATCCTAATTTGAAGCTTAAAATGCTTTTTATTAGCTTTTATTGCACAGATTTGAAAAACAGAATACGTCATCTTTATGCTTGACTGAAACTGTCCCTTTAGATAACTACAACAGATGCTGTCAAATCACAGAAGCATCTTGTAGCTGTCATACAAGGACAACACTACATTTCCCAATGCCTCAACTGCTGCCAAACAAGCCAGATCTAATTGATCAAAAGCCACTGTTTTGAACATGCCACACGGTTCCTCTTTATAGCTAGATATTTGGGTTCATGTCTGAGCCCTTGTCTTGACAAACACTAATGTTTTGAGTGCTTTTTCATTTTCTTATATATATAAGCTATATATTTGTAACCACCTGAATCAGAGAAGTAAAGTCTGTAAAAGTCCTTCTGTTTTAATACAAGTCTTGTATGATGTAGGCGCTTTTAAAAGGATGCATTTTGGAGCTGGAAGCATTGCATTGTAGCCAAATGTTTTTTTGTTTTTTATCATGAGCATTTTCAGCCAGTGATAAATTATAGATTTTAGATTACATTTCTCACATAAAAAAGAGATTAGAGTCCTCATTCCTGCTCTTTACCCACATCACCATTGCTCCCTGTCTCTGCCCAGCCAGAAACTCTACACAGAAGCAAACAGCAGAGGAGTGATCCTTCTCAGGACCATAATGAATTTCTCCTCCTCTCATCTGTGCTGTTTGTAATGTGTGCTGTACACGCTCACTGAGAGAGTAGTGAACCATTGCAGCATGGCAGTCCAGAGGACCCTGCTCCAGGGCACAAGTGAACTAGATCAATCAGCTTGGCTTTGTCAACCTAGGAAAGCCCTCCACCACCACCATTACATCTGTGTCCCTCCCTGCACTGTGCTGCTTTTAGGTGTCACATCTTTTTGGCAGGCTTTTTGTTTTAAATCAAAACACTGACCGAGACAGTTCTTCAAATAGCCTACATCCTTTCTCCGAATCAAAATGCATGACTGACTAAGCAATGTAATTAGCAGGTATTTCACACACGTTAATGCACACACAACACCACAGCCTAAATCTTTTACACATTGGCACACACTCTATCTGACAAAAAAAAAAAAACAAGAAGGCGCTTAACTTTGTGTTAACTTCAAACTGAACTACAATACGTCTTTCGTGAAGTACATTGTAGAACATAATGCAGAACTTTGCGGTCAAAACAGATAAAGTCCAGCAGCTGTCAAGGACGTGTAGCTATACCAGTCAGGACGGTTTAAAAGATGGCCTTGTGTTAAATATGAGTAGTAGCCTAAGTCCTTAGTAGTAAATCATTCAAATGTGCTCTATCCGAGTTATTTAATGCGAGCTATCGTCGGAAACTACTGCCTTCAAATCACATGCTATCGGATATTTCTACTTCCCGCGTCTGAAGTTTTTATGATTCAAACTGTAGACAGATCTATAGGCATAATAGTTTAACGTTACAGTTTTATAGGTCCTACTTTATAATCAAACTATCATAATAACAGTGTCATTTTAATTACCTCATCTGTCAACACTCTCTCCCTCAGCAGCTGGCGGCGTCTGGATGTTCGTTATATCTCTGCAAAGGTATCCAACTTCTTTTTACTTTGCCGTAAGTTGGCTATATCGGGGCATTGAATCACGTTTAGTCTCTTGTAAGCTACAAACGGTTGCGTCCCAAAACCTAGGCAGCTGACTCGTTGCCTTGCTGCCTTATCAGGCAATGACTTGTAAGGCAGCATTTGTGCATGAAGGCACCTCACAAAATTAATTTCGGACTGACTTCTTAGGCAGTGTAATCGTTTAATAATCTACAGCAAAATAGAGAGAACTTTGGTGAGATCTTAACAAATATTTAATTACTACATTAGTCATTTCTCACTAGAAATTAGGCCTACATCAGAAGTGGAAAATCCTGGTAAAAAACGTAGGCTACATTTACACACAAACTGACCAGCAAACGCAGCTTTCAGACGCCATCTTTTTTTCCCAGCTCAACTGTCATAGAATGGAAAGCACAGGTTTGTGGGATATCAACGGCAGCGAAGGATTCAAGTAGCCTATGCTGCCTTCAAAAATCAATTAAATGAATGTATCTCAGGAGACAGGAAGTGAAGCTGAAGTGCCATGATGCCTTCCTACCTTGAAATGTGTCCTCCGAAGGCAGCATTTTGCAGGTTTCGGACGCAGCCATAACAAGGCTTTCTGAATTCTACATATAGTCCCTTTGAATAAAAAAGTTGTTAAAAATGATATTTAGAAATTATATTGTAATGTTGAATGGCTATAAATGCATCCCCAGAAATTGAAAAAAAAGAACATTTAATAAAGAGACTGGTGCTGGTATCAGTGATACTGACCTTCATTCATAGGCTACAGTTAAAGAACAATGCCATTAAACATTTAAAATATACCGTCTTTATTTTGTTTCTACTTTCATTTTGAAATTCAGTGTGAAAATATGTATTACAATATAAAAATATATTACAAATTGTAACTTTATGTATAATGAATAATGAATAATTGTGCAAAAATAAAAATGTGCAATTTATTATTGGCAGCACTGTATTGACTGTCTAAAGACTCTCTAAAACAAAACCAGACATGTAGCCTTCATGAAAACTGAACAAAGCTAAGTGGTGCTGATTTTCAGTGAATTCTCCTTTACTTAAAACCCGAAGCCTGAAGAGTTTCGTGAGTGTGTCTTGTATCCTAGAGACCTGGTGTATTTATACCCTCCTTATGGGTTAGCTTGGAAACAGAATACCATTAGTGAAGAGCTTAGAGGTGTAAACGTGGCTGTGGCAGCACTTAAGTTTCTTATTGGTTGAATAAAGCTGACCTGCTCAGGGACTTTTTTTCTGTGTTGTTGGTGTCTATCTAATGGTGCTGAAAGAGGAATTACTAAAAATATTAGGTCCTCTGGGCAGCCCTTCATATAAATGTCAGTTTTGCCCATTGGACTGTATAGTTGGACTGTTATCGCTTTGTTCTCAGTTTTTCTTTTAAATGTTAAAGGTGGCTGGAGAGAGTGGACTTGGTTGAGTGGAAAGTTGCATGATATAAAAAGTGCAGTTTTGAAAATTAAAGCTGCTGGATATTTTGAGACTAATTAACATGTAGATCATGAGGAATAGTTCACCCAAAAATGAAAACTGTCATCATTTACTCACCCTCAAGTTGTTCTAAACCTGTATACATTTCTTTCTTCTGTTGAAAACAGAAGAAGAAATTGTGAAGAATGTTGACTTTTTCATTATTATGGAAGTCAATGGGGCCCATAAACTGTTTGTTACCCATATTCTTCTAAATTTATTGTTTTGTGAAATTCATAAAGGTTTGGAACAACTGGAGGGTGAGTAAATGACAGAATATTAATTTATGGGTGAACTATCTGTTTAAATCTACTGTTGGGGGACATCTGTTCATTAAAAATATTTGTATGTTCTTTGGCAGTGGCAGATTACAAAGATATGTGATGTCATTACCATTCTGTGGTGAATCAGTTTGCCGGTCTGTGTGCTGTGAAAACATTTGGGATGATTCAGGCCATTGGTTATAGCCATCATTTTAATTTTATGGTCAACTTGATCTGATATGACATAAAAATACAATAAAAATATATATTTTTTTAGTTCAGAAAAGTTTTTAAAACTATTAAATTATTTTTCCACAAAAAATATTAAGCAACACAACTGTTTTCAACATTGACAATAACAAGGAATGTTTATTGAGCAGCAAATCAGCATATTAAGGCATCTTTACACAGCACAGAAACCAAATCTGAAGCACCATAAAATCACAAAGATGTGAGGATGGTGATGGGGGATTGTTTAATTTGGACTTCTCTGCGTATGCTCTTTGAGGTGGTGACCATAGACCTGCATTATGTGAGGCACAGACAAGAACGGTTTGACCTAAAATGATCAAAATTGAAACTACTGGGGAAACAAATACTCCTACATCTCGAATGCCCATGAGGTAAGCTAAAACATATCAAAATTTAATTTCAAAGTGAACTATCCCTTTAACTCAGCTGTGTAAAGATGCCTTAAGAATGATTTCTGAAGGATCATGTGACACTGAAGACTGGGGTAATAATGCTGAAGATTCAGATTTGCCTTCACAGAAATAAATTACAATTTAAAATATATAAACGTAGAAAAACTAATTTTAAATTGTAATAATATTACTGTTTTTACAGTACTAAAGATACTTGGGGAGCATACGAGATATCTTTTCAAATACATTTAAACATGTGGCCAAAATGGCCAAAAATTTTAATATTAGTGTGTATATATAATAAAGTTACAGTATAAAATAATGCTGTTGAGATACTCATTATGTAGTAGTCATTGTTTCTTTGGCTCAGAGCCTTGTTGATTCTTTCTCGCTCTGGCATGGGGGATGGACAGGAAGGGATGATGGAGGAGCCAGCTACGGAAATTGGTGATTAACTGCAACAAGCAAAACCATTCCCAATTCCTGCAAACAATGGGCAGGTGTTGGAAATATTATATGAAAAACAATGACGAGTGGAATTTTTAGCATCTTCTGAGAAACGTCTTGCAATCATTAAGGTGGGGGTGCAGTCAGAGAGGTCAAAATCTGCCCTACTGCTTTAAACTTTGTTTAAAATGCTGTTGAAACCTCTGTTGTTGTCTGTTCAGGGTCACGGGTAGGGTTTGTTGCTGAAAAACGAGCCCTTTGCTGACAGAATAAGAGCTGTGCTTTGAAACGTGAAGGAAAGCTCTCATTGGCTTTATTGTGTTCTTTGTCTTGAACCTCTGATGCTGTAACCTGTGTCCAAACACTCTGGGACCACAAACATAAACACATCTTAACTAATTGTCTATGCCTTTTAGTCAGTGATCTCTCTGTCACCTCTGTCCTTGCTGATCGTTTACAAAGGTGAGGTTACAATACAATAGACCCTCCTTTTTGCTGCATCTCCAATTCGCACACTCTCTAACTTACATAAACTTCAGCTCTGTCGGGCAGAGAGTAGAGCAGTGGTTTGAGCAGTGAGCGAGGCACTCATATATTTAATAGAGGGAGGCAGTGTGAGCCTCACACCGAGCAGGATACACATGCACACTTACTCAGAGGACATTTGAAAGCTGGTGAGTTTTTGTAGGACTTAATTACCCCTATAAATGTCAAATCATTTATAGGCACACATTTCATAAACCGTAGTTTGGAATTCTTCTGTCTTATGTTTGTATAGTTGCTTAAAAACTCCTTCGCAGATATTGAACTTTGTCATTGAGATTCTTGTTGCATGTTTTAACAACCCGAATCAGCCTGTAGTTAAAGTGCCACAATAATTTGGACTTCAGCATTATTGAAAAGCGTTTTGTCATTGAACCAGTGTAAAGAGTGTGATATTTCAGATTTTGTAACATAATTTGTTCATGACAACCATGCAATATATGTTTATTGCATTAAGAGCATGTTATTATACTTGATCTACCTGACTCGGCTGCACTGTAAATCTGTATTTATGCACCACCGTGAGTGAAGTATGGTCATTAATGTTCAGGAATTAGGAGCTTGTCATTTTCAAGAGCTTGTTTCAGCATGGAGCCAAAGGCTTTCACTTTTAATGGTGTGTGTGGCAATTATTAACTCCTTAAAATAAAAAATACAAATATTCTTGTTCCTCTTCTCAGGCAATGTTTTAGAAGTGCTTTATTTTGGCAAACCACATATGTGCTTGTATGATTTAATAACAAGAACAGTGTTTTGGCTCTGTCTGCCTCGCTTTCAATAGACTTGGCATAACGAGAGTGTGAAATGTGAAAAGGGGAGTGTTGCTCACCTCATTTGCAGTAAAGATGTTATTTTTGTCATATACTTTCACACATGCTGTGTGATAATTTCTTGTATTAGAGAGCAATAAAGCAGTTTAATCTAATGTTTTGTCCTCTATAGGAAATAAGATGTCAGATAGCTTTATACGGCCTGTTAAAACACTGCCAATCTAGATGCAACAAAGCCCCTAAGTTAAGAAAGCTCTTGGTGATAATTATAACTATGAGTTTTCTTAAATATGAGGGGTTTTTTGTTAAGCGCAATTCTAAAGATTTCATTGGTCATGTCAATCACACTGCTTATTGCCTACACAATGCTAAAACAAATACTAACCCTACCCTGCATCCTAAGCTTATCCAGTGAAACTGGGTGCAGAATGTAATTGCGCTGACATCATAACATAATTTTCAACACACTCAAATGTATCTAATATGATAAACAGACCTGCGTTGTCTCATACTCATGACCGGAAAAGCAGAAATGGTGCCGGCGACTGTAGCATAATAGAAGTCCCGCTGCTCGCGAAGCTCGTGTTGTTCATTTTATTAACAATCGCTCCAGCGGCCTTGCTCAGCTCCCACAACACTCGGCCCGGCTCTGCTTCACACTACAGTAACATTAATAATCGCATCCATGAACATTATTTCTGCCCGAGTACTATCCCGATTCTTTTCCACAAGACCACATGTCCCAAGATTCTGCGCTCAAACATGGCAAATTTTGCCTTTGTTTTAAATAGGCAACCTATAGCAGACGGAAAAGTTAGTGCACCTTCATCGCTTCATAGCACAGCTACACAAAGTTGCGATGAAACGGAGCAATAGATCTTTTCTTCTGTATTGTGATGTACATAATGGCTTATCAAAAAAGAGAAAAAAATATGTTGGTGACTTTGTTCTATCTAGTGGTTGTGATTGGATTTTGACGGGCATTGCACTCAAGATGAATGTAAGCTTGCAGCTGATTGTGAAGGGGCATGGTTTAAGCAAACTTTATCAAATAGGTGTCTGCAGGACAGTAATAGGACTTACCAGATCAGTGGGCGAGGTCGTAAACAAAGGGACGTTTTCGGCCGTGTTTCCTGATTTGCCCACGTCACAGTGAGGGTAAGGTTTAGGGGAGTATGAGGTCTCTGCGGAACAAAAGTGGGCGTTTCTAAATTAGTGTGTGTTTTCAAACTGATGGGTGTTTATAAATCACACAATAAAATGATCCCCTTCACCCGACCCGACCCGACCCCACCCCTAAACCCTATACCGGCACTGTGACGTGGGCAAATATAAGGTAACACAGTGGAAAACTGCCCTTTGTTTATGGCCACGCCCAATGATCTGGTCGAACTCCTATTACTAACCTGCAGAGACCGATTCTTGGTTTAGGGGGTGCAGCCGATTAAAGGGCATCATTTTCATTGCATGATTTATAAACACACACCAGTTTGAAAACACTCACAAAGAAACGCCCACTTTTGTTCCACACAGACCCCATACTCAACTTAATTATTGTCTTTTCACATGAAGATCAAAATTTGTATTAAACATTAAACATTAGGAGGTTAGATTTAAAAATAAATAAAAATAAAGCATACATGGATGAATTGTTCACCATAAGATCTTTAACATGCATTGAGAAAATAATAGGGTGAATTAAATTTTGCAGACTTCTTTAGTCAAATAAGATTTTCAATATAAAAAGGATATTGTTTCAGAATAGTGCAGGATGCGATTTCAACAATTTAACATGAAAATGAACCAGCAATTACAGGTGAATAAATAATGGTATCACTGAGCTATGCACAGACATGACACAGTTGAAATCAGGGTTCAGATATTTGTGATAGATTAACAAAGATTTGAGTCCTAATGGGGGAGAATGCAGGACTCTACTGTGAGCCAGCTAAATGGCCTATGAAATAGCACTGGTTGATGAGGCTTAATTGTTGTTGAGGTCTGCTGAAATGCTGATGGCCATGCATAAGCCCAAATCTTTTGAGCCGAGGCATTTGTGTGAGTGGGCGCTGGATGGGTTGCATTCCACTGCTTTGCTGACTTAGGGAGGATTTGTATTTGACGCGACTGTGCCAGTGCTGAGTTAGAGGGAAGGCTCATTCAATATGTCCAACAACAGCTCAGGTGTGTGGTTTATACCGAGACTCTGTGTGGGTGGGTGAAAGCATTAAAATGTGTTTGTTAAATACAATTGATGTCAATTGAAGTAGCAGATATTCATGCAAAAGGCATGTGTTTGTACAGGAAGTACATGTTTACAAGTACATTGTATTTGTTTCTACATTTGATTAAAGTTACATATAATTATAAGATTATTGGATAACAAGTCTATGGCCTCCCTCTGTAGAGATTGTGTTCCCTTGGGAGCATTTATCGACATGCAGGGCTGACTGTCCGCTATGTGACTGGGTCTTTGTACATAATAAAAAGACAGAGCATGCAGCAGGTCAAGTGTTGCATCTTATAAAATGGCCTACAATAAAATGTGTATAGTGCCATATTAATGTATTTACCTACTTTATGATGTTTACACCACAATGCCTTTAAAATATTAATTATTGATGTACAGAGTTGTATACTTCTACATTACATACATTACATTTTTATGCAGGCAAGACATTGAACATTGCTGAGCTAGTTTCCTAACTTAATTTAGGTCAACAATTTTCTTTTTCTTTTTTTCACAAAAATGTCTTTGAAATCAAACAACAGTTGCTGGACCCCTTGTAGTACTGCCGCAGATGGCCTAGGGGTCACAGGTTTCCTATTGAAGACTGTATAGGTCAAGAAAGACCACTGTCATTGAAAGTTTTGATCGCCTTTATTGTCATCTGAAGGGACATTCACATTCTGGACAGTAATTTGGGCTGTGAAGTGCAGGATGAGTCACCAGTATTGTTGTGCCATTTAACAGAAAGAATGAGACTATACATTTTGAATGTTTACCTGCTAAGCATACATTTTTGTTAATATTTAAAAAAATATACTAATATACATGGCCTAGCTAAGCTAACACACATGAACTAAAATGTTGATTTCATGGGGTCTGTAAAAGATTTGCTTGTGCAAAACATGTCTGTGTCAAGGAGGAAATTACTTGCTCTACATTCTTTTGGTGTATCTTAGCAGCTTTGAATAAAAAAACTGTCTTGACTGCAGTGTTGTGTTTGAGGCATTAACACATTAAGTGCTATTGATGATGCTTTCTGTTAGCCCATATGTAAAGCTACTGCTCAATAAACAATGAAGCAATGATCACCAAAACCCAAAGCATTTCACCCAGAATCACATGTGCAGATTCTGCACTAGATGTTCACATTGCTTACACAGTCTCTGTGTGTGATGTACTCTAATGAGCTCTCTCGGTGCACATGTCCATTTATATTCTGTCATGCTCTAGAACCCTGGTTTAGCTCAGCTAAAGTTAACATACTAATATTTACACTCCTTTGACAATCTAATGCAAGTTTGCCTCATAAATCACGCTTTTCGGAGAACAAGCGATTTGTTCTGATCTCTTTTTTTTTTTTTAAATCAACTTCACTGTCTCCTCAGCACAGCAGAAGTACTGGTAAAACGATGAGCTTGCTTGAACGGTCTAAAGTCATCCATGTCGAGTTTTTGTGTAATGTCATTTTTTCCCCGTTGTCACTTATCCTGCTTACACAAATTGAGGTGGAGTAAGGTTTACAGTACATTTCCTCCCATTAATTAAGTCGCAGCTAGTCAGATTAAGTCTTTAAGGAAATATAATGTCATGATGAAAAGTCCCACAACCCTTCAGCCATTCCTGGGTATGTGCAAAAGTTAAAATAAGCAAAATAACAGTGTTAAGCAGCTGTCTTTGAATATTTTGAAGACACTGTGGTACAGTTTAATGTCACCATCATCATTGAAAATAAAATACAAAGAAATATAAATTATATTACAATTTAATTTGTATATAGCGTATTAGTGGGTGGGCATATAAATTGTAAGCTCAGCAAGTATTGTTGTGGTCATACCGTGTTTTAGTTTTAGGTGAGTAGAGTTGGTTCAGGTTTACTGTTAGTCTGTGTGATTTATGGGGGCAGGAAAACCAGCCAAGGTTGAATGAATGGAAAAGACTGTGCAAGGGGGATCTGGGCTGGGTGATATTTACTGAATGATGCTGGTGTCCTGATCTACTAAGTGCATTGGCAGGTTAATGGAAGATTTGCTGTTCACTCATAGTATACCAGAAAAGGAGGGGATATATAGGTGACTGTAATCAGAATCACTTAGTATTTATTAATCTACTGTGTCTTTGAGTCCACTCATACTAAATTTATATAGGCTCATATTTCCATTGCTCTTGGTACAGTTAGTTTCCAAACAATACGCTCCAAACCTTGATGGAAAGCAGAGCTGAACAGCCTGAAGTTTTATCAGTTTTTTTGGCTTGCTAAAAAGTTTGGATTAAATATGTTGTTGCTACACTGAGAGATTGATCCTCTTGGCTAATAAAGCTCTTTACAGGTTTCTATGGACACTGTCTACTTTAGAATATAAGGGGCTACCAAAATAATTGCAAAGTCACGGAACAAGTCTTTCAGGGGAGGTACATTCCTCTCAGTGTGTGAAGCTCAAAGACAGCCAAGAAAAACACTCACACTGCAGACTCCTACCATAATAATAGACACTGTTTTTTAGATGCTGTGCTGGCTTGATATTATCAGCTATTTCTGAAGTTAATATTCACATTTCAATTGGTCTTCTTTCTTTTAACATATAAAACTAATTTTACGTTATTTCCATTTTTTTTTCTAGGTTTAACCATTCAAATTGTCATATTGAGAACTGTCAGTACTAAACACTAGATGGCACTGATAGTTTATATCAAAGACATTTGTAGTAAACCAAACTGAATAAAGTCATCTCTCCTGGGTACAGTTATTCAAAAAGCTTAATCTGGATCAGATATTTTCTTATCTTGATTTAGAAATCCCTTGTTTTGCTATCCAAGTCAGGTAATCCATCATACTTGTGTGCTAGTTTTTCCAAAGCAAAATAGGATTGGACACACTTTCTCAGATTACCAAATCTGGATTAGCAACACTCCAAATGGGGTTAGATTTCACCTTTGTGTTGGCTGCTAGCTATAAAGGACAGCAGGTAGAGGAGTCAATGTGGGGTCAGATGAGGTGCTTTATTTGAAGAGAATGAAAACAGCACAAACAACCAAACATCCATTCAATTTTTATTAGACCCCTGCAGAGGCACTAGGGTAATGAAAAAATATATATAATTTAATGGGAGAAAAAATATTAAAATGCTTTTGCGTTTTCTAACAACAGCTTTGCATTCCCCCGTGTTAATTTGCAAAGAACTTAAAAGTTTTAAGAGTGAATGCAACGTTTATTTAGGGAAACTTTTAGAATGCCCATCTCATATTTTTCCTCCCATCACTAATTCACCATGTCCCTTTAGAGCTTCCCTATCCCCTCATGTGTCCCACAACAACAACAACAACAACAACAACAACAACAAATACACATGGATGCAATTGTTAGAAGCTATTTTAAAATGGTTCATCTCTGATTGTGTGAATGTAGATGATATACAGTGATTATAAAGACACTTAAAATTAAATTTTTGTTATTTTTGTTTGATATTGACAGCTACCTGTGCCAAATCTTTTTTTTAATTAAGAGGTGTGTGTGTGTGTGTGTGTGTGTGTGTGTGTGTGTGTGTGTGTGTGTGTGTGTGTGTGTGTGTGTGTGTGTGTGTGTGTGTGTGTGTGTGTGTGTGTGTGTGTGTGTGTGTGTGTGTTTATATATATATTACATTATATAAATGTTTTTTTACCAGTTTTTAAGTTTTTTGGATCAAAGTATCTCAATCTTACTAAAAACTACTATTTTACTCAAACTTACTTTTGAACAACAAAAAACGGATGATCCAGATCAAAACCAAGATTGGATTTTGTGATCTAATCTGATATCAGAACACATTTTCAAGATTTGAGCCAAAATCCGATCAGATTACTTTTGAACAATTGGGCCCTGATTTCAGGGATTAGCTGTATTATTTCAATGCTTGAAATTAGCACATTTTTCTTTTTTTAACTGTTCGAACAGGTTAGGGAATCGTTAAGTCAGTTGAAGAGAACGATGGATGTGTTGGTTTTACTTCATTCTCACAGTGTCCCTTGAGTTACGTAACACTTAAGACTCCGAGCATTTATTGCTGGACGATAAACAAGTGCCAAACACAGTTTAGGATTTGGAAGATAAAGCAATTCTCCCATAACAGGACAGAGAGGTAAGTATGCAAAGCTGCTTATCATGGTTTGCACAGGCGCCAACACCTATAATGCAAGTGCTGTTGTGAAAAACTGATTGAAAGCAAGTCATTAAAAATCCCACATTTTATGATTATTCAGTTTTACATAATACTTTCTCAACTGAAGACACCACACTGAATACTAATCACAATACACTGCAGCCTGAACATTCAAACCATGGCAGATGGCAGACACAAAACACTCTAACCATGCCAGTTATGTCAAATGCCATAATTAGGACGTTCACAATGCCAGTTAGAAGGTTTGCAGTGAGGAAAAGTTTTCCTTGCCACATAAAAAAAAAACGTTCCCCTCAGAATGGGAAGACACATAATGGCCTAGCTGTGGATCTGTGGATCTCATGACTAAGACTGTTCTCTGTATGTAGATGTTCTTTAATCAATATTTCTCTGACCATCTGTTTAAAAAAAAAAATATATACATATATATTATTTTCAGTCAAATGTTTGAAGTCTGTAAGATTTTTAATGTTTTTGAAAGAAGTATCTTATGCTCACAAGGCTTTTTTTTGTTGTTGTTGATCAAAATTACAAACAGCAATATTTAGCTGATTTTGTTAGCCTGGATGCCAGGCGAATTTACCCCGCCCACAACATTTTTGCTCGGGGAATTATATATTCTTATTCTGACTAGAATTGAGTATGACCACGTCAGGCTATGATTTTGTATGTAGAGTGATGTACCTTTATTTTGCCTTATTATGCTTATTAGATGCTTCCATATGATTTGGTAAAGTTGTTACTTATGATGGGGATTTCTTCCTTTTTTGTCTCGTAGTAGCTGTGCATATATGGCTGATTATTCTCTCAGGAAGAAGTACACAATGAATTTCTGGCCATTTAATGACCCCATAAATAGATGTTGTGTGTCTACATGGCATGTGACTGGTAATTGAAATAAAGCTTAAATAAAACAAATATTAAAGGGGAAAATTCTCAAGAGTAAACCTCTCACGAAAGAGGAATCAACATTTCCTTGCAGAGGAAAGCAAATACTTATGAAGCTAGGTCGGCAAATCCTTCAACCACTTGAAATCATCCTCACGTATAGCTTAGTGGAGTGATGAGGCATTAGTCAAACACAGTTTGAAGTCCTGTGTGTGGTGTGTTTAATGTGAAACTTCAAATGAAACATCAGAGTGAGACTTTTAAATGTGTTGACAAATGGCTAATGCTGTCTGGCTGTGCCTCAGCATGTCCACACCATGATGCTTAAGTTTAGTTTGGGAGATAAAGGTTTGTCATCCAGTCCCATGTGCATACCAACATCTGTGAGTGGAGAGAGGATATCCTCTCCATAAAGTGACCTTACATGCTTGGAAAATGACAGACAATGCCTGGATTTTCTCCAGTGGTTGCCTGTTTTACTGAGGAGAGTTTTCCGAGGAAGTGAAAGGATAGGGGACGTTTTTTTTATTTTTTATGAATCTATACACTTGGAACTGGATAACATTAAAAGGACATTAAGTGGCAAGTTTTATACCGTGAGAAATTGGATGTAAACATAGAAAGTTACCCAGAGGGGCTTTTCAATGCCACTGGAGATAATGCTAGTTCATTTTTTCTTCATCTGAAGTAATTAAAAGACAATAAAATATAATGTAGATGATAAATGGATGAATGGAGAGATGCTTTGATAATGCTAACAGATTTAATAAACAAAACAGCTCACTGTGATTCTCAAAATATGTCATTTATTCATTGTCAAACCTTATAGCACTTTGAGCATCACACATTTTGGTCTCAATTGATTTATTTATATATAAAAATATAGACTGCTGTTCAAATGTTTGGGGCCAGTAATATCTTGAGCACCAAATCAGCATATTAGAATGATTTCTGGAAGATCATGAGACACTGAAGACTGGAGCTTTGCCATCACAGGAATAAATTACATTCTACAATAAATGAAAATAGAAATTTTGAATAAACTATATAAAAAACTCTAAATTAGAATAAAGTATTACAATCTCAACCTTAAGGTCATTTGCAATAGAGTTGCTAATGATGTGCATGAGAACCCATCCTCCACGTTCCTCAGAATAACTGCAGTATTAGCCTATTAGTACATCTGTATGATAACTTTCAGAGGAGTGTGAATGTTTCAGTCCAACATCAATCAGACTTTCATACATAATCACCACAGGAACAGCTGGCTTTCATCAGTTATCTATGACCACTCAGCAGCATTAGCCGTGGCCTTCCTCTCGGGGGCTGTCCAGATGCCTGATGTTGATCACACACCAAGCATGTTTTTCTCTCTTTCTCAAATGGGTGGTGAAAATGGAGGGAACATCTCTCTTCTGGTCGGAGGCAGGACCCGCCCTGTAAAAGTGCTTCTTTTTTTTTCTCTAGTACAGATGTAAGTTATCACTCCTTCTCAACATACCTCATTCACAATGTGTGACACTTTCTGCACAAAAATGAGAAAAATGATTGATATTCGCTCGTGCAGTATATTTTACGGTGAATAAGTGCAAAGGCATGCAAACCGGAAACATTTTCATCTTCAGTGCTCTGACCCTCTTCAGTCTTGGTGACAGTGTGATTTTTCTTTTATAATGACTCTGTGAGGAAACAAGTCTTTTTAAAGTGTCTATTTTTTCATGCGAGAGCAATGGGCTCCGGTCAGTCATTGAACTGATAAAGGGCTTTAGCGGACTCCTGCTTAAGAGATTTTCACTGAGATGCCACCTTAGTTGGAATGTAGGATTAGGCCTGTAGAAAGACCAACATAAAGCACAAATCTGGATCATCTCATTCCCTATATTAAGTCTTTGTAGTGTACTACAAACTACAGGTCACATGGGGTCTCCTCAGTGAAGCTTATCCAGAAAGGGAGGACAGCGGCACAGTAAAGGATGAGTAATTTGCTGCACACACCATAGAATATCTCCTATCTCCTGATGGAAGTTTCTTAGATGTTCTCATTAAGCAATACACCATTTCCCTAACAAGAAGCTTGAGACGCTACAAATGGCTACCATGAGAGAGGAAATTAGATGGGATTACTGCCTGTCTCCCATTAGCTTCCCATGATGGAATGTGTCTGTCATAGCCAATAATGAGGCAATAATTCTTTACAGTAAACCTGTTGGCACATTCACCAGAAAAAGTGTAATATTGAAGATCCATGGAATAGTCTGTTTATTAAGAACGGTTGTTTATAGTCAAGCTGATGTTTTGGGGGAGTCAGCAGCACACGCCTGTCTTGTTGCATTTCGAACTCTGTGCCATTTCTCACTCCCCTACAGGTTCCATGAACGATGGAAATTGAATTTGCAGAAAACTTTTTACAGAGATTTGTGCATTGCTTGCAATACATCAAGTGTCATGGGACAGTATCTAAAAAACATTTTTAAGACTTGCAAAGCTGTTTTATTATAATAAACTGTATGGTTTCCCTACTACACATTCACAATATAAGAGCGTTTTTATTTAATAAATGTGTATGTCCAAACTAACTGTGATTGCACTTTATTTTACAGTACACACACTTTTGATTTACTTACAGTGTACTTACCACAGTACTGAAGCTCTACATGGGTTAAGTTAAGGTTTAGGGTTAGGGGTTACACTTTATTTTAAGGTGTCATTGTGACAATGTAATTATATATTTAAGTACTGAGTAATATTAGTTAATTACATGTACTTATAGGGTTAGGGTAGGATTAGGGTTTGGATGAGGGTTAGTTGCATTTAATGTGCATAATTTACTGTTAGGTAACACTTTATTTTACAGTGTCCTTGTTACACGTTACATGTAATTACTATAGTAATAACAGTAAATTATGCATAATTACATGCATGTAGGTCATTATTATTACTCAGTACTTAAATATATAATTACACTGTAACACAGACACCTTCAAATAAAGTGTTACCCGCTGTTATTACAGGAGAACGTATACATGTAACATAAGTATCAAGGACACTGTAAAATAAAGTGTTACCAAGCAGTATTTATATACAATTATATTATTAAGTAATATTTTGAATGTGCTTTTATTTTATGTTCAGGTTTAATTTTATTTTAAGTTTTTGTCAATATTGTGATTTTGCCATTTTTATAACATTTTTAAATATTTAAATTTAAGCTTTTTGCTTTTTAAGATTAACTTTTATTTCTCTTTCAGTTTCAGTTGTATTATACTGACTTCTTGTATAACTTTGTATAACTTATAAAAGTTGACAATTGCTTAACTTATTTTGATAAGTTAAAGCAATGTGAAAACACATTGATCATATCATTTTCTACAGTGTTATGCATTTCAAAAAAGATTTTTAATCATTGTAGTTTAAGTTAATGATAACAACATGTGCCTACAATATATACAACTGTTGAATGGAATCGGCATTCTGACTTATTGCTTTGTGGAAACTCCCCACTGGAGGGCCTCAATGCCATGCAGTCAGCCCGGGCTAATAATGAGCCATCACACTGAGTGCTCGGAGACCTCTTTTGGCAAGGTGCAAGCTGTTTATGGGAAACAAATGGCCTGTTTGTAGCTTTGCTCAATAATTGCTCTCTTGGCCAGCAGCTGTCTGACTCTAAGCCGGTCATTGCCTTGACTGTGTTGCTTATCACACTAATTAATTGCAGGTCTCAAGCCAAGTACAGCCGCCCACTGAGTGTCCCTATCTAATCTGTATTCCTTTGTATATTTTCTTATGCCTTTAATCAAAGAGTCAGCAAGAAGCAACCAGAGGCTGTGCTCCCATGAGGATGTGGACAGCCACAGCAGAAAACAAAGCAGCGCAGATGAGAGCGAGCAGCCAGACCCCTGGTCCCCCCGCACCGTGCCAAGGAGACACACAGTAGGAGGGCCTCGCACTGCTGGGGACGTGATCATCATGCAGTCCTACAACATGGACCAGAAGAAAGAGGCCTTTCTTGAGCATTTGAAACAGAAGTATCCACATCACGCTTCTGTCATCATGGGGCATCAGGAAAGAATCAGAGACCAGGTAAGCTTGGCTCTGAAATAATAATAAAAAACAGCTGTTGACTTTTGTTTTATTTTTTTACACAGGTTGGCTTTTAAAAACTAAACTAAACACTAAATTAGGTTTTCAACTTGTTTTTAATTATGACAATGGAAGCATATGATAAAATAATATAGCAGCAGACAGACAGATAACAAATTCTCTGTTAATCATTACATTTAGTTATTATTGCCTAGTCAATTAAATTCCATGACATTAAATATTTCTATGAGCCAGTCTTCCAATTTACTGTTCCAACCTTTACAGCTGGTCCCTCAACACATGGTGAAATGATCCCATATTTCATCTACATAGCACACTGAGGTATCCTTCCTATGATGTACACTTGTATCACCTGACTCTTGACAGATTAAGGCACACAGACATTTTTATTGCTGCTAGTTTCCGCTTGACATTTCCATTGTATCTTTGCCAGTTGGATAAGTTTGAGTGGGGTAAACGCGTGCAAGTGTTATTTGAATATAGTATGCTTGAATAAACAATTAGTCTTATTAAAAAATAAAATAAATGTTTAAAATTCTAAAAAAATGTTTAAACCTGCATTAATAAGGTAGGTTATATAGGCTAAATTATAGCCTATAAAGGCTACTGACTCTCTCTCTCTCTCTCTCTCTCTCTCTCTCTCTCTCTCTCTCTCTCTCTCTCTCTCTCTCTCTCTCTCTCTCTCTCTCTCTCTCTCTCTCTCTCTGTGTGTGTGTGTGTGTGTGTGTGTGTGTGTGTGTGTGTGTGTGTGTGTGTGTGTGTGTGTGTGTGTGTGTGTGTGTGTGTGTGTGTGTGTATGTATGTGTGTGTGTGTGTGTGTGTGTGTGTGTGGGCATGTTTTGTGAAATATCAGGACACAAATGTGTATAATGACATGGGTATGACATAGGTATTACAAAAAGAGGGTGAAATATGAGGACGTTCCCCATGTCCTCACTTTTCAAAATGCTTATAAATCACACAGGGTGAGTTTTTTTCACAGAAAGTAAACTGCGCAGTCTCCTGTGATGGGTAGGTTTAGGGGCAGGGGCAGTGTAGGGGGATAGAAAATACGGTTTGTACAGTATAAAATGCATTACGCCTATGGAATGTCCCCACATTTCACAAAACAAACACAAAACGTGTGTGTGTGTGTGTGTGTGTGTGTGTGTGTGTGTGTGTGTGTGTGTGTGTGTGTGTGTGTGTGTGAGTGTGTGTGTGTGTGTGTGTGTGTGTGTGTGTGTGTGTGTGTGTGTGTGTGTGTGTGTGTGTGTGTGTGTGTGTGTGTGTGTGCGTGTTGTTTTATCCCGGTGGGGACTTGGAATGCAAACTGACTCATGGGGACTCGTGTCACTGGGGACCTAAATTGAGGTCCCCATGAGGATCATACACAATTGTTTTTATTTTTTATTTATTTTTTATTATTATTAGTTTTTATTATTTGTTTGTGGGCAGGATTAGTTTATGGGGCTAGAGTATAGTTTGTACAGTATATAAACCATTAGAGTGCGCACACAGATAGAAAACCAGACGTGTGTGTGTCGTTTAATCAGATGCACAGTGGAAATGCAATACCTTGCTATCTCCAGATGACTGCGCTCAAGTACAACTGATATCCAAATGCAGTATTTTTGTACAGCTTTTCTAATATCAATAGAACAAGAACAAATAGCCAACATTAGAACTTGCCATTGCTCGATTGCTATCGTCTGCTATTTATGATAAGATAAAATTTGATTTAGAATTACATTTCAATTTAAGATAAATGTAGGTTTCCCAGCAATATTTATATCTATATCTATTATTATTATTTTTATTATTATTATCATCATTATTATTATAGCCTAATACACACATCATGTAATAAATTGACTTTGACTTGAGTTGAAATATTATATTTTATATTATTAGTTTACTGGTAGAGACAAGGTAGAGACAAAACAGAACATATGTTGGAAATGGGTTTCTCGAAAAACGTTTAGTGTTGTTTGTCCCACTGTCCGCATATGCCGCAATTGACCAATCAAATTGAAGTAGAGGGTTGTAATAAATGTATTATTAAAAAATGAATACGCCCACCAATATTTTCAGAATTAACTGTCGCTAGGACTTGCTTATGGTAAACAAGAAGGTGATGGAAGGCACATTTCGCAACCTCGTCTATTGTAGCCCAACAAGTCTTTCAGGTAAGTTCATGTCTAGGTGGGTGTGTCTCTGTACAGACGCTGATGTCACGGCTTTCAAAGATCACCTCACACTGCAGACAAACTTCTGCAGCGATCTGCATCTACTCCAGGCTCGAAACCAGACTTCTTGCTATTGACATTTGCTGTTTATTATCTGGAATATGCCCTGCTCCGTTTTGTGAAGAGTCCAGGTGGAAGTTTTGCATTAAGGTATTGTGAATCAAGTTAAAATTAATTTACAGTGTCAGCAGATCTGTGTAAACAGTAGACTTGTCTCAACTCGTTCTGTCTTGAATTATTTTACTTGTATAGGTTTAATAAATAACGCGTTCATAGGGACATTAAACGAAATTATGAGATTTTTAGCTAATGAATCAACGCATTGTGTTGAAAGTTATCTGAGTAATGCATGTGAAAACTGAACATGTAAACGGAGAAGTCGACATACTGGTTCACCTTTGGATCAAAATACTAAAAAATGCAAAACTATTCGAAAATTATGAAAGTTATCATATAATGAGATAAAAACGACTGCTAGTGTACCCTAAATAAGTATGATAATGTTTTGAACATGTACCATGGTATACCATGATTTGTTTGAAGTACTTTGGAGTACCATCGAAATATTATAAAAAGTAAAATGTACCATGCTATTACCATCTGATACTTTACCATGTTATGTGCACGGTTCCTCCAGAGTAGCCTACTTTTTGGAAGTGTTTCCTGGGATTTTTGTTCTTCTTTTAACTTAAAAGTATCACTTACGCTTCCAATAACTGGTTTCTTTCAATGCAATGTGTCTGTCTCTTGATTTAAAAAAAAAAATATATATATATATATATATATATATATATATATATATATATATATATATATATATATATATATATATATATATATTGCTTTTCAGTTTTGGTAAGTTTTCTTTGTGGCTGCATGGGCACAGTCATGAGTAATATCATATCACGCCCCTGGCACTGAACAAAACTGAAGCCCATCCAGCAGGAGGGAGTGTGTCTTTCATCCTCCTTTCACTCTTTCGTTCTTTTTTTCTTCAATATTCTCCAGACCCAGAGAGAATGAGGTATGATTTATCTGACCCTGCCAGTGCTTTCAAAGACCTGGCATTAGACCAGCTCAGATGAAGCATGGTCTGTGGCCATTCATCTGCCTGTGATTAGAGGAAAGTGCAGTGAACCGTGTGACCTGCTCCCCTCAAGCCCACCCTTATGCTTTAAACTGCTGTTTTCAGGCCTCTTTTGGTTTCCTGGCATTCTGCAGGTAACGCATTCTGTCAATGCCGAGTGCCAACGTATGTCGGCACGGCTTGCTTATGCATGTGGAATAGGTAAACAATCTTAAGAATGCGACCGTATTTATTTTATTCAATCCACATAATAAAATGTTTAACGTACAGTTGCATTATGCATGTCTGAAATGATCCCAGTTGTCATGCACCATTAATCTGGGCACTTTTTCAAGTCAACATAAAAGCCTGTTATTTGCTCTTGCCGCGTCTGTGCACACCGGAGCGATTGTTAGTCGACTCACAATGCAACACCTGTGCAAAGATAACATCAAACTCATATTCATCACTTTCAAGTCTCAGCCTGGACCTTCAGAATGAAAGATGTTTGGATATGTCTCCTAGTGAATTGCCAGAGCATTGTTTTCTGTCAGTCATCATAGTTTTCGACTTTGAAAACTTGTGCATTAATGTACTTCAATATGGTGAATCTGGTGTCAGTGCAGTGGTTTCATGAAAAACAGTGAAGGTGACCTCTTGCATTCTTAGCATTCTACTGTACTGTTTTTTCCATTGTTTTTCTATGTAAACGTGATAGACAGACATCTTTGACCATGCATCTTTGACTTTTGCAGCATCTCACTAAAAATGCAGAACTCAAGTTAAAAGAAGTTCAACTCTAGAAGTTCATCTCTAGAGCTTGCGTTTTCTTCAATTCCATTGCCCTTTGTATTGCATTTTTGCATTCCATTGTACTGCTTCCCATGTGTTAGATGGAAATCCTTGACCATTGTGCTTGAATCTTGCTTCTTTTGGATTTTTTTATCTTGATGCGCCATTCTAAAAAATAAAGCGCCCGTTAAAATACATTTTGTCACACTAAAAACATGTTCGACTTGCACTTTGCAGCATCTTTCGCGTGACACACCATTCTAAAACAGGGCACTCAATTTAAAATAAGCTCAACTTTAAAAAAAAAAACTTTTTAAACACAATGCCCTTTTTAACCATTTTGAAACATTTAGGGGCTGTTCACACAACGTGTTTTTATATTCCACTGCGCTACTTTTCTATTGTTTTATATTAACGTGCTAGGCGTACGTGTTTGGCGGTTGCACTCACCATTGTACCCTTGGGAGGATCTCTGCTGACAGTAGTCTGTATTAGAGATGTGAAACTCTCCATGTATGCAAGTCTGGAAGTTTATACTAAAAAGTAAAGTAACCTTGGTAACCGCTTTAGCCACAGAATGTGTTTTCGCATTTAAAAATGTGAGATGCAGGGCAGTGGAAAAAAAGAGCTACTTTTTTAAAAAGTTGATGAAGCACACTTTTTTAATTATGTGTCCTGCACAAGACAATGCAAAAGGCGCAAGATAGTATTTTTTTACAATTTGCATGACACAAGACATTAAAAGTGTAAAAGTATTTTTTGCAGATGTGTTCAAGCAAAACATCTTTAGAGCACAAACTAATCTGTGGTGATGCGCAAAATGTGTAATGTGCATAATGGTTTGATTTAACTATAGTTCTGAAAAGGTGTTTACAGAAATGCTTTCGGAAATGCCTGCGTCAAACGCAGAGTCTAAGGTGTAATTGTGTGCTTCTCCCCTGACCTCATAATTGCGTTGTCACCAAAACCACAGTCAGAAATGAAGCAGTGCAGTATATAAGGATTAAGTTTCTTCGGGTCATGCAGGGTGGTAATCTGACAGGCGTGCATGTCAGAGCAGGTCAGTGTGCGTGCTGGCATTGTGATGAGACGCTCTCTGACTCAGTATATGTGGCCTTCTGCCTGTCGCTTCTTCTTCCTATTGCCGAGAAGGGAGCAGTGACTGCAGCCTCAGGTTGAAAACCCATCCTCAGTGAACTCGGCTTATCCATCGTCATACGTCTGCTGTCTGTGTGTGCCCAAAAGGTGCTATTGCAAGGACAACCACGTAGATGCACTTTAGTCTGTGAATATAAATAGGCTACAAAGGATAATGCCTGTGCCAGAGCACACTAATTGGTCTCTGTGCGTTTACTGCTTTTGTGTCACTGGAGATAAATCAATCCATTTTCTTTTTTTAATGCAAGCTAAATTACAGGACTGAGCCGTAATTGACTTGAAGACGTGTTGACGATTGTATATCCACGTGTCGTGCTACAGAAAAGGAGTCAGACTGCTAGTGTGCCTTCTTTTTATTTGGTAGTCGCCCTTGTCATTAGTAGATAATTGTTTTCATTTAATCTCTTATTGGCACATCAATTAAAAGTGTGGTTGAATACTAAATGAAGGATTGCTATGTCATTGTTTTGTCTTTTTGTTCTCTCAGATGTATATTATTTTACTGAATAGATCTTTGTCTGTTTAGCATTTCTCCACCATCCTCTCTGACCTTTCTATGGCCTTTTTTTGAGCATTAAAGTTTATGACTGTAACTTTGCTCACATCTTGACATTTAGCCCCACACAGTTTATAAACGTAACTGTTTATAAATGTTTAACGGTGCCGATACAGTGTTGTTCTTACAAAACTATAACTGAAGTTGAAGTACTATTACATTTCTAAAAGTGAAATAAAAATATATTCAAGTGAAATAAAAAAGTAAAAATGACAAAAACACTAAAAAAGGCTAAATCTAAAACTAGAATGAAAATGAAAAATATAAAGTACCTGTCAAAACTTTAAAAATGTGTATTGTTTTTTAAAGAAGTCTCTTATGCTCTTATTATATAAATGCTGAAAATATTTGTTTTACTTCTTTACATTTTTGTAGAAACAATGATACCTTTCAAACATTTGTGGTGACTCTGAAGACATGTATAATGTTACAATATATTTATATGTAATACAAGCTTTAATAAAAGCTGTTCTTTGGAACTTTCTATTCATCAAATAATCCTAAAAAAAAAGTATCACCATTTCCACAAAAATGTTAAGCAGTTGTTTCAGCATTGATAATAATCAGAAATGCTTCTTGAGAATCAAATCAGCATATTCAAATGATTTCTGAAGGATCATGTGACGCTGAAGACTGGAATAATGATGCTGAAAGTTCAGCTTTGCCATCAAGTTTTAAAATATATTCAAGCTATTTTAATTTGTAATAATATTTAGCAATATTACTGGTTTTACTGTATTTTTGATTAAATGTTTCAAAACTTTTGACAGTACTGTAAAAGCTAATTCAAAATATTAATAAACACTATACTAGTATACAAATAATACTAAAATAACACCACCCAAATCTTTAGGGTCGAATTATTTACACAAAAATACCGTCTTTTGTGAAGTGTTTGATGTTAGATCTAAATCTAAAATCTCTTCTTTGATCATTTTGTGTTGTCTTGTAGATCAGGAGCTCTGGGCACGGGGTAACCCCTCAGTCTGCTGTTGGGGAGCCGGGGGAGCATCTCTCTTTGGCCTCCTTTGAGTCTTTGGAGGCCATGTCGGAGGCAGAAGCCCCCTCCGCCTTCACCCGAGGCAGTCGCTCCCGAGCGAGCCTCCCTGTGGTCAAGTCAAATAACCAGACCAAGGACAGGTCATTAGGTACAGTACTGACTCAGTGTTTTCACTTGTGGGTGTGCCTTTGATTTATTTGTTCTTTCTACGTTGTTGTGAATAGATATTTAGAAGTGATATTTAGAAGCTTCTGAAATGTTCAGAAAAAACAAACTACATTCACTGTTCCCTTAACGCTGGGTTATTTGGGAAGCTGAACAAGCTTCCTCGCAACCAGAAACACACGTCTTTAGTGACATTATTGATTTCATGGTCTAAAAACAAAATGACAGCGCTGTCGATGGCTTCTCTAACCCCAAGAAAGCCCGTTGATGCTCTTGCTCTCGCTCTGGTTGTATTGCGCACGCTCTCATCCGGGAGAAATGCCCATACAAGGAATTCCACCCTTTATGATGTCATACAGGGCCATACTCGAAAAAAAATTTACGAAAACGTGTTCAAATCTTGAAGGGGTGTCATACGTCCAGCTCGTTTTTTGACATTTCAGCCATGTTTAGCATGAGAATCAGCTCTTTAACAGTGTAAATAAGTCAGAATGCATGAAATAGCATTAGTAAAACATTAGTAAAAATATTAGTAAAATAGCATTAGCAACACACTAATATATTTCAATGACAAAAATTCTGCAAGTGACAAATATCGGTATCTAATTCGGCCAATAGCTGTTTGTTAAAATCGTATCGGCCAAAAAAAAATCCCAGGAGTATATTCAAATTATCGTACTTTCCCCCCTCATATGACCCTGAGACGAGAGAATTATGTATTTTATTTTTTCAACATCACACTCACAGAACTCGCAGCACTCGGCTCGGGGAGCTGCGGAGATTCATGTAAACAGAGTGGTGGAGAGCAAAGTGAGTGTTTCAACTTTTCAAATGAACTTCCTATGAAAGTTAATCTTCCAAAGACATGAACTGAAAATGCGCCAGACTGATCACGCGCTGTGAATGCAGCCGCAGTCGCTATTCCGCGCTTACCTCAGCTCATGTGATGAATGTAATGCGATCCTGCTTCGTTTGTGCCGCGACATTCAATCGACTCACTCATAATATATTGAACAGACCCGTTCAGTTTTTAATTGTAGCGTCTCTAACTGAACTGATATTATGAAAATGAACGCGGTGGGCAAGTAAACCAGTAAGCCGTGTCTAGAGCAGCCTCGGGCAGCGAACTGCATTCTGGGAATTGTTGTCTTTCATCCCCATGAGACAAAAATACATTTTCTGTGTTTTCTCAGTCTAGAAGGCGTCATACGTCTAGAAGGCACCAAATTCAAAAATAATTTCACATTTCTACTACATTAATGACTGAGTTTAAATACAGATTCATCTTCCCAGCGCTGAAGTACCCCTTTAATTAGTAAAGTTATTAATGTGGATATGCTTTATTTTTAATAAAACATCTAGATCTGTGCATGCATGATTAAACATATTGTTTATGGTAATAGTTCATTTTGCTCCTCATATCTCAAGTCATATGGCAAGAAAATGCTTGCACCGCATTCCTCCCAGACCCCATTGGGGTGTCTCAAGGGAATCATTTAATAATAGATCCAGGACAGAATGCAGTTGTCACCATTTACCATTGGTACCCCAGTTAGTCAATATTTTGTTCTGTATGCATATTTATAGTGTTATACAGCTTTACTCATTCAATAAGAGTATATATTATGCTGGTATCAATCTCTTATTTCATTTATTCTTAGGTGTCCTCTACCTTCAGTATGGAGAAGAGACAAAACAGATCCGATTGCCCAACGAGGTGACCAGTGCAGACACCATCAGGGCTCTGTTTGTCAGTGCCTTCCCCCAGCATCTCACCATGAAGACACTGGAGTCCCCCAGTGTGGCTATATACATCAAAGATGACATGAGGAATATGTACTATGAGTTGACTGATGTCAGGTGTGTGTCTTGCACTATAGGATCTCTTGTCAATGTGAGACTGTGGCGGCCAGGGTGCTTTTCTTTTTTTTTTTTGCATGAATTGTATCATTAATCTAAAAAAAGTGTCACATGCAATGCACAACATGTTAGATTATGTTGAATATGATTTTGCAGAAGTTATCACAGACATTCCCTTTTACAGTGTGGTTGGTTCTTAAGTGCAGAAAATTGCAGGCAGTGTTTGATTTTAAGTACGTTCAAACTGTTGGGTGATTCCCTTTTCCACACCCTACTCTTCACTGGCCGCAGCTTCCTAATAAGTCAGCAGGAACAGAAAGAGAGTGTGATCAGTCTGTGTGTGTGTGTGTGTGTGTGTGTGTGTGTGTGTGTGTGTGTGTGTGTGTGTGTGTGTGTGTGTGTGTGTGTGTGTGTGTGTGTGTGTGTGTGTGTGTGTGTGTGGGCATGTTTTTGTGAAATATCAGGACACAAATGTGTATAATGACATGGGTATGACATAGGTATTACAAAAGAGGGTGAAATATGAGGACGTTCCCCATGTCCTCACTTTTCAAAATGCTTATAAATCACACAGGATGAGGTTTTTCACAGAAAGTAAACTGCGCAGTCTCCTGTGATGGGTAGGTTTAGGGGCAGGGGCAGTGTAGGGGATAGAAAATACGGTTTGTACAGTATAAAATGCATTACGCCTATGGAATGTCCCACATTTCACAAAAACAAACATGTGTGTGTGTGTGTGTGTGTGTGTGTGTGTGTGTGTGTGTGTGTGTGTGTGTGTGTGTGTGTGTGTGTGTGTGTGTGTGTGTGTGTGTGTGTGTGTGTGTGTGTGTTAGTTATTTGGCACAGTCTTGGTTTTTTAACAGGCTTTATAGTTATGAGGAAGGAGCTTGTGTTGACACGCTTGTTACCTGTCTGTTATTTACACCAAAACACTTTGGACTCTTTATCACCAAGAACAATTATATGGGGTTAATACAATTTTGTTTTGAAAGAAATTAATACTTTTATTCAACAAGGATTTATTGAACTGATCAAAAGTGTTAATACATTTATTTTAAATAAATGCTGTTCTATTGAACTTACTATTCATCAGAAGAAAAAATGAATGCTTTCCAGAAAAAATTTAAGCTGCACAACTATTTTTAAAATTGATAACAATAAATGTTTCTTGAGCAGCATATCAGAATGATTTCTGAAGGATCATGTGACACTGAAGACTGGAGTAATGATGCAGCTTTCCTATCACAGAAATAAATTACATTTTAAAATATATTAACATAGAAAATAGATATTATTATCGTTTGTTTAAAATTTTACAGACCCCCAAACTTTTGAACAGTTATATAAAATATAACAATATTGTAGGAATACATAAATATTAATGTTCTAAAATAATATACGCTGTATTTCATTTACAGGAACATCACATCACAGTCTTGCCTGAAGGTGTATCATAAAGACCCTGCCCAGGCCTTCAATCAAAATGCAAGAGCCAATAATGGAGATATTAGGGTGAGTGACAGAGTGTGACCCCAGTCCCACAGAACTGTCCCATTATTATTACACTCAAAAATCATCATCAATTCAAAAAGCTCTTTTTCCGTTTGCATCTGGTGTTGACAGGTGGCAGGAGCGTGAAGGATAAGGTTCTGTATCTGTTTTTTAGAGCTCAAAATTTGAAGCAAATACTTGCCACACCCATTAATGTTGGCAGGGGGCCCACTGATTGGTCTCTCCTCTGCTGCACAATTATAATGGCGGGCGACTCTGCTGAGATCTTTACTGTATGTCAAAGGCACAATAATGTTGCCACGCTGCGTTGATTTTTCTGACATCAGGAATGTAGATAGATATTGCAGAATTTTGCCAGAGACCAATGAAGCTAAACAGTGAATACATTTTAAAAAGCCAAACAATGTCTGTTCCTTATCTTATTATGTAACAAATGGAATTTGATTTGAGTAACAGATTTAATTTGAAACATGCTCCAAGCATCTTGCTCTCTAATCAAACACATCTGCTTCCCGTGAATCACTGTATTAATTTATGATATTGACCTACAAATGTATAGTTGGTAACTTAATCATATTTAATATTGCTTTAGCTGCTAGATCTAGATTTGGAATGCATAAGAAGAACATTAAAAAGTGTAGTGTGATTATTTCAGACCAGAACGTTACATGTAGCGTCATAACTCATAACAGAGTGATTTAAATATTTTGGTGCTGTTGTGCTGTGGTGTCATTTGCTTTATTTAATTATAAGCACTTCTGGAAAAAGGTACAATGTCTCCAGCTATCTTAAGTTAAGCTATCAATATCTTAAGTTAAGCAGGCCATGGAGGATTGGGAAGAGCATAATTCAAAGCCAAGGCTGAAATTCCTGGGCCGGGTGTGGGGATGAACTGAGGTCAAGCTCTCAGGAGAGCACTGCAGCGGATGCGTCTGACCTTGTATTTCTCAGCTCTAATGAGAGTGCAGAAGGGACCAGCTCCTGTCTGCACCACCACACCACCCACAATGCAAGCAGCCCGCTGTTTAGTAAGGCTTATGCATCTTTCATAACCACATCTAGCGTGGAGAACGGTGGCTAGATGATATCAATAGAACAGACCTGCTTCCAAACCAATGCAATTAACTGGATTTTAAGCATTTTCCTGAGCATAGTTTGTTCAGAATTGTTCTAGACTAGGGATGTGCGAACATGCATATTTGCTAAATCAACTAGCGGGTTGTCTGAACAACTAGTCCACTAGTAAGTCCTCTATAATTTGGCTGGCTTAGAGTTGTGTCCACCTGACTTCAGTCAAATGTTCTTAAATAATGTGATAGATAGCATGTTGTTATTGTTCACTAAAACTATTAAAAATTAATAATTTTTAAATTGAATTATTATTCATATTTTTTTTGAATGCATGACAAAATGACTAAAATTTAAATTAAAGTGAAATGAAAATGGATAATATAAAAATAAAAGTTAATTAAAAATATTGATAAATACTATAATCAGTACCATAAATCAGGGGTTTTCAAACCTGTCCTGAAGGACCCCCAGCACTGCACATTTTGTATGTCTCCTTCATTTTACGCACCTGATTCAACCTGAGTTCGTTATTAGAGACGGCAAGACCTGAAGTGGGTGTCAAATATGGGAGACATACAAAATGTGCAGGGCTGGGGTGCTCGAGGACAGGTTTGAAAATCCCTGCCATAAATAACACCAAAATAACACTGATAGATAGTCTGCAATTAAATGGGCTAAATAACATAACATTTTATTGCATAAAACTGTCATAGTTACAGTATATACATACAGGCTTGCCAGTCATGGGAAACCCATGGGTATTTATATATAATATATATTTTTATATAAAGTGTTTTTAAGAGATGGAACTCTTTAAAAAGTAATTGAAATTTTTATAGCAAAAATACCCTCTGTAAAACCCTCTGTTGTGGCTTTAAATGTATTCCCTAATCAATGACTAGTTAGTTAACCAACTATTCATTGCACAGAAGTATGTGCGTATGCACAAGTGTTCAATTTTCCTAACCTTTGCAGTTGGAATGGCCAACCAGTTACTTTCGACACACTGTGTTTTGCACATGTGTCAATTTGTGTTTATGGGACAATGACCTGCATAAGGTCTCTAACCTGTGACCTCACAGTATCTTCACTGGCACAGCTGTGCAAAAACACTGCGCTCTGCCCACATGCTGTGGTTTTGGGAAACCCTTTTCCCACCTAAACCAAATGTAAGATTAGCAGAATGATAGGAACTAAAAAAACAAATGGATGTGTAAAACTGGTCCTCTGAGAGTGTGAGAAAGCAAACATGCATGGACACGTTTGCTGATGTGATGCACTTATTTTGAAGGATTGTAAAAATGGACCCATTTTCTGTAATGTTTGGGCTTGATGATATATTGGCCTTTCATTTTAACTGTTTACCAATGCTGTACATCTCTTGAAAGTTGAAGCTTGTCCTTCATACACATAATTTATAGACCCCTGTACACTTGTGCTCTGTGAATTTGCTTTCCCAGGTGCTTTGCATCACTTCTGACATGTGACAAACTATAGGTCCTAGAGACTTTATGCTTAGACGTGCATGTTCGTAGTAAATGTTGTTTCTGTGGTCACGTGAGAAATATTACGCCGATTTTATGAAGGTCTTTATGTACTTATTGAAAGAAGACACCCTTTTTTGAGCTTAGATAATACAATAATGAAACCATGGCTGCACCTGTTTAAACATGCCTGACACAGTTTGGTTGTTCTTCGTGAGAACTTAGTCTATTTCTAACAGCAAGCCTCTTTAAAGAAGTCTTTAAGCAATGACAGACAGACTTAACTCTGAGGTAAAACATTTTTTTTAAGCTTCTTGCATTGTCTTGTCATTTCATTTGATACAGTTTTCAGGACATGAGCATTAAGCCAAATCATCAACCACATACATTAAGTGCATTTTCCTGGTTCCTCTTCTTCTTAATGTGGTCTGAAACTAGACCTGAGGTTATAAGGACAGGTTGGAGAATGTTGTTCATCTTTAGGCTAATGCAGAAGGTGTTGTTGCTCTGAATGGCAGATAATACACCTGCACGCACACTCTGCCTGAGAGCTTTATTACTGCACGCTTAAGCATGACCCCTGTACAAAGACAGGTCTGGGCAGGGCTATTGTCTGTCCTTTTGCACTGGTTCAATCTTTTGTTCGGTTCTGTGCTCTTGTCTTAACACAAATCATATCAACACAGTCCTACAATACAATTTTTGTTTTTAGTTTCCTGCTTTGAAAACATCTCTCTAAAGATGAATCTTTTTCGTGACAAATATGTAAAAAAAAAAATCCTTTTCATTAAATTCAAAGACCCATTTTATATCCATTGACTATCTTTGTCATAGAGTTGTTTACCAGTAGTTTTCAACTAGTGGGATGGTGTTATGAATCATAGTGTCACGGACAGCCGGAATTTTAAAAGGGAGGAAAAATCAAATTCCATATCTTTTGCTGACATTAAAGATTGTACTTGTAGTCAAACGTACAGGATTTTGACACAAAATTATCTGTCACTTTGATGGAACTAGCCAAATTCCAAAACTAAATCCATGAGCAAAACTGTGCCTAAAGGTATGAACAGTAGCATGAATCTAAGATAAAATAAACCAGAATATATTAAATGCATTACACTTGCAACAAGGATAAACATGGACACAGACCATAAATGTCCTTTTTGCAGTGAATAGTAATAGTGATGCACCAAAATACTTTCTGAACATTTTGACCGTATCAGTGTCTATTTTGTGCACACTACGCTACGCTACAGATAAGCTACAACAGGTGAACATGCCAGCAGTCACAGTGTGGATGCATCACCATAATCAAAAAGGATGCTAGAATAGCAATATGTACGTTGTTTGGCTGAAATATCAAGTGGTGGCATGTTGCTGAAGAACTTTACTACGATTTAATTTATCCCCCAAGAACACAACACACAGAACAGCATACCAAGTTCAATTACCCAATTAGCTAAATTTAATTACCCAGGGTGCGTCTCAGCTCCCTAGGTCATGAATCTGTATATCGTGTACAACATGAATCCGGGCACTGGTAAGGACAGTATGGACCCACTACACATTGGGACACTGATTGTGACATGACAAGCTTGACTGGTATTTATGAACAACAGCAGAATTGATTTTTCTGACATTTATTCAATTTATTTATTCATTAAAATACATTATGATAAATACTTTGATTGTTACATATACCTGCAACATCTAGCGCTGTATGTTTATGCTGATAAATAAATAAATTCGATGACATCTATCTAGTGTCATGATGTGCATTGTGTTGGTTCGCGCAGTTTCATGAAGTGCACTGAATATCCTTTAAGGGAATGTAGAGAGGTGCATTGTGGGACGACTTAGGGAGTGCACTGGAAGGCTGACATTTTGCAATTGAGACAGCCTTTAAAATAGCTGATCAGTGCACTAACTACTGAACTAGAGAGCTGATTGAGATGCACCACAAAGTTTATTTTCGGTTTTGGATTTTGCGTTTTAGTAAACAATTCATTTTGATGCATCTCTGAATGAGACACGATTTTGGTAATGTGTTTGGGTTGCCACTTAATGTAGCAAAACCAGCTGATGAACACCTGTTGTTTCTCACAGCAAAGTGTTACACATCCCCTGAAAACTTTCTTTGTAGGGCTTGTGTTACCCAAATTCCCTCTGATGTGCTTTTTCGGTCTATCCCTAGATCACAAGAGAGAGAATCTACAGTAGCAGACAGCAGCCGGGAGGCCAAACTCCAGTGCACACTCTGCCTCACAGTCCCATACATTCAGTACAGGGCTCCTTGTCTCCTCCTACACCACGCTCTATGCCCTCCTCACCTTCCAGGAACCCATTTGGTCACTCTGTTTCCATGCCTGGTAGCACCACCTTACCCAGGGACCGCCTATCCAGCGTGCCCGCCAGTCGCTCCATCACACCCTGCTCCAGTGCCATCCTGGAGCGACGGGATGTAAAACCAGATGAGGATCTGAGCAGCAAGAGCGTTCCTATGTATTCAGAAGCGTACGGTTCACCTAAGGCCAGACACAGCGTCGCCTCATCACAAGGCAGCCATACCGGAGACGTCCCAGATGGGGCGGCGTACATTCAGCACCGTTCCTCCGTCAAGTCTGTTGGTGCATACGCTGATGGCCAGGACCTGCAGCACTCCCTCTACAGACAGAAATCTCGCAAGTACAGCGAGAGTCAGCTCGCCTCGATGGGCTCCAAAACTCCACCTGCTTCTCCTCACAGGGTCAATGAGGTCAGAATGATTGACATGCTCCCAGGCCAGAACTCCCACATGCCCTCACAGGGTGTGCCAGCAGAAAGGGTGTCACCTGTTCGAAGATCTTTCCGCAAGGACAGTAATGGAGCCATGGAGGTGGCGACCAGGGTGAGAGGCAATGTGGCCTCCCCTGTTTTCGCTGACCTTCCACCCGGTCATGGAGAGAGGCCGTTTCAAGGTCACGTGGTGGCTGGAGATCCACAGAGGTGAGAGGCAATTTGTCAGGGATACAGCTTTAAATGTGATCTACTTCATGCCCTAATGATTTTTATTTTTATGTACATGACATTTCAAAAGTTTTGAGTCATTAATAAGTAAATTAATGTATACATTTATTCAACAAGGGTGCATAAAATGTATCAAAAGTGACAGAGAATAATGTATAATGTTAGAAAATCCTATTTCAAGTAAATTAAAAAATGTTATGCAGTTGTGCTGCTCAATATTTTTTGCACATAAATATTAAGCAGCACAACTGTTTTCAACATTGATAATAATAGTTTAAAGTTAAAATAGTAAAAGTTTCTCGAGTACCAAATCAGCATACTAGAATGATTTCTGAAGGATCATGTGACTGGAGAGGGTTGCCATCACAGGAATAAATGACATTTTAAAATATAATAAATAGGAAATAGTTATTTAAGAGACCTTTTTAAAAAAAGTTAAAACACTCTTGCAACTTTGATCTTAATAAAACAAGGAAATAGTGATAAAACTTCCTTTCTGTTTCCTCTGATGTTATTATTTGTTCAAATAGTGCATGAGTAATGAAGGGCTGATGGGGAAAATAACAAAATAGTCATGTTGTGGTGAAGTGAAGTGAATGAAGTGAAATTGAGAAGAGGACAAGAGTTCTTCAGAGCCAAGTCCATCATTCATATATATGCTCTTATTCATGCCTCAAATATCAAAGTTTGGCAAAGTTTTGCCCTCAGAAACAGATTGAGGCAATATAATTACCCTGCATTGTTAGCATTGTTTAATACTCCTTAGATCCACAGTTTAATGGCCTACAATCAGTTATTGAATTGTCTTTATTGACTGAGTCATGTGACCTGTGTTTTGCAGTCAAAGAATAAAGGCTATGGAGCAGCAGATAGCCAGTCTTACTGGTCTTGTTCAACATGCTCTTATGAAAGGGCCAAATACAAGTGCCAAAGAGACTTCCAGGTAAATGTTCACAAACACATTTGATCTAATTCATATATAGCATGAATTTGTATTGAAATAATATGAAGATAAAAACAATATACCCCAATTAAAACTGCAAAATGATTGTAAAACTCACTGTTTTGTCTTTCTCTATAGTGACAACGCAGTAAAGGAGGGTTCTCCGGCACAGAATGATGGTGAGTAAACATGATGATGCTTCCTTTATCATTCCGTCTTGTTCCTGTGAGTCATGAATCTGAATTTAATCTTAATTTAACTTAGTAATTACATACATAGTATAAGCCAGCTGTTGTGTTGTTACCAGAGCGTTAACTTCAAAAACTGGGGTTTTCTCTAGGTGTATGTACTGTAACATCACCCAAGGACCCAGCTGTGCAGATAGACAGTCCTTCAGCACAGTTTCAGACTCCGGTAGGAGACCCTGCTATGTGCTCAATCCTCTCCAACTTCAGGAGAAATGTCACTGACCTCAGACTGCAGCTCCACCAACTCAAACAGATGCAGGTACATAGGGAATGCAAATGGGAATGAAGTTCTATCCAGGGCATCTGCTCTTTCTATAGATGAGTTGCTGATGTATTAAATGTTTGTCCTGTGCTTTCAGTCAAATAAAAAAAGTATTACAATAGTTTCAATTCAAAAGTAAAGCAACTATCTTCATTTGTAAATAATAAACTACCATTTAAAAGTTTGGGGTCAGTAAGAGTTTTTTTTAAAGTAATTAATGCTTTTATTCAGCAAGGATGCATTGATCAAAAATGACAGTAAAGACTAATTTATAATGCTAAACAAATTTATCTATTTCAGATAAATTATGTGTTTTGGGACGTTCTGGTCATCAAAATATCCTGAATTTTTTTATCACACTTTCTAGTAGTAATAAATGTTTCTTGAGCACTAAATCAACATATTAAAAAGATTTCTGAAGGGTCACATGCTCATCATCATCCAGCTGTGCCATCATAGGAATAAATTACATAAAAAAATATATTAAAATAGAAAAGTTATTTAAAACTGTAATAATATTTCACAATATTCATGTTTATTTAGTTAAATAAATGCAGACTCTGTGAGTATGTATGTAAAAATCAGACCCCAAAACGTTGAACAGTTGTGTATATATAAGCAAACATATGATGTGTAATCATAGTAATGTGATGTAGTATTATAATATATACATGGGTTATAATATTCTTTGGGTCAGAAAACAATTGTGCTGATAGAGCTTTGCTTTGCTTTGCATATACAGCTGCAAAACCAGGATGCCATGAGGCTGATGCTGCGACAGGCAGAGCAGGAGATCTCAGAGAAGGTTTCAGGCACTGTGCTGCACCTCGGAGACCCTGTTCATAGACAAAGAGTTCAGGTGGAAGAAGAAAGACACAGATATCTGGGCATGGAGGAGAGGGTTCTTGTGCAGCTTGGGTAAGACAACAGGGCAGCCTTTCTTTTCTTTTTTTTTTCTTTTTTTTTGTGTGACTGGTGTGCTAATACTGATCCTGTTAAGACCTTGGAATGAATTACCCATGAAGAATTCATCATGAATTGGTCATCTGTAGAGAGACAGCTGTGGACGAACAGAACAAATGCTGCGATCTAGAGGGGGAAATCAGAGCAATGATTAGCTCCTGCAATGGAGACAGATTTGATGCTGATTAACTGCTCACTTCTAATCTCCTCACTAATTAATTATAATCCCATGTCTACATTCAGTGCTGAATGCATACTTTAATAAACAAAGATGTTGGTTTTTAATAGATGTGAGCAGAGGGGATTTTTTACAGCATTGGTGCTGTACTTAATTACTCAATTTATGTACTATTATTCTAAAACCCATTTGGTGCTGTAAACCTTGATAAAGTAAAACTAATCATGCCTTCGTTGGGTGGAGATGAGCGTGATTGCATGAAATGACGCATTGAATAATCCACTGTCCCAACCTGTCTCGGAAGAATAAGACTTGTGAAACTTTCTTCGTGTTTCCTGTCATGATGAATGCCTGCTGTCCTCATGGGGAAATATAAGTCAGATTGCTTCAGAAACAAGTGGGTGTTTAGCCACAATTTCTTGTTATTTTTACCTAAAACTATTTCAAATCATTTGTTAATTGAAATTAAGATTAAATAAAATATACATTTTAGATAATACAATTAAATGCTTAATTGACAATTAGAAAGTTTGCATTGGCAATTATTATCTCAAATAAAATGATACTAAAATTACTAAAAAAGAAAATAAATTAAAGCTAGATAGAAATATTAAAGAATATAACATGTGACAATGCAAAATCATTAGATTCATTCAATAAAAATTTAAAATTAAATAAAAAATATTAATAAGTACTATAATAGTATATACAAATTCTAAAATAACACTGCATGAAACATACAAAACATTTTAATCCAGTGACCAACATCTATTAGTTCATCATACACATAATAATACTGGCTTACATTAGATTATGTTATAGTGAGAAAGATAACAAAGCAGATCTTGACATCATGCATGGGAAAACCCTTAAGACACCCCTCGGGTAAATTACAGAAAACACAAACCATTTCCCACAGAGACGGTCGGTGCTAAACTATGATCTCAGAGCATGTGTACTGGCTTGCAGATTCCTGCATATCTGGTCATGCTAACGGCTTTTAAATGCTGGTGCAACTCACGATGTCCAGCTTCAACAGTTCACACTTTACCATTTCAAGAGAGAAGAAGTCAGAGAATCCGAGAAAGATGTATGTTGTGATGATCCTCTAAAGGTATTTGGCTGAGGGCAGACTTTTGTTGCCATCTTACCTTACACAGCCAAACGTATCTGTATGTGAACTGTCAGTCAACAAACAAGCTTAATCATGTTAAACAGGTTTCAGCCTTCAGCAGGACTCAGTCAAGACTTGCTCATTACACAGTATTAAGTGTCTCTAAAAGCTGCAAATGCTGGATTAAATGCATTTGAAATAAATATAAACAGTGGCGTCCAAATGTCTGAGACTACATTTAAAATATGTGATTTTTTTTCTTTCACTTAAACCAGGAACTGAACAGAAACTTTGGAGCAGAAGATGCTTCCTTAAATCATGTTGGATATCATGATCATTAGATTTTGCACAAGCAAAAAAGACAAATACTTAAAGATTCGGAAATAATTGTCAATCATTTTTACCCATATTGTTATACAGATAATATACTGTATTTGTAACAAATTGTTAATAATAAAAAGTAACAGAAGCATTTTCACTAGTGGTCTCAGATTTTTAGACCCAATTGTATATTCCGTAAATATATTGTGTTGTACTTCTGTCACTGATTCCTCAACTTGTTGTTGTGATAAATGACACATCCTCTGTAACAATGTCACAGAGAGCTGGAGAACTACGTGGAGATGCTCAAGAAAGAATCCACCTCTGCCATGAACCATCGGCCAGTCACTCTGAAGGATGTGGAGGAAGGGGCGGTCAACTTACGGAGAGTAGGAGAAGCTTTGGCCACACTCAAAGGTGACTGCATTTGTATTTTTCCTGCCTGTTGACTTCTTGTTTTCACTACTGTTCAATGTTTGGGGTCTGTAAGATTCTTTTTTTATAGAAAGTAATTCAGTAAGGACATTAATCAAAAGTTACATTAATGACATTTATAATGTTACAAAAGATTTCTGTTTAAAATAAATGCTGTTCTTTTGAAATGTCTATTCATCAAACATTTATCTTTTTTATATTTTAAACAGCAAAATATGTGTGTGTTACTTTAAGAAAGCAATCATACATCTGTGTTGGGTTTTATTTACTCTGTATTATATTATATAACTTATAATTATTAGTCATTTATGTAGTTGTCATTCATTGATTCATATTATTCTTTTCTTTATTTGTATAATTTAATAATTTTATTAATATTATTCATACATTACTAAAACATGTTTTTGAAGAAAGACTCTTCTGGTCATCAAGCCTGCATTTATTTTGTATCTAAAATACATCAAAAACAGGATTATTGTGAAATATTTTTACAATTTAAAATACATTTTAAAATGCTATTTATTTCTGTGATTCAAAGCTGATTTTTTTTTCAGGATTATTTAATTAATAGAAAGTTCAAAAGAACAGCATACATCTGAAACATAAAGCTTTTGCAACATTATAAATGTCTATCCTGTCACTTGATTACTTGATTACAATTGAATATTTTACACAACTCCTTTCACATTGATAATAATCATAATCATCTTATTAGAATGATTTCTGAATAATCATGTGACACTGAAGACTGGAGTAATGATGCTGAAAAGTCAGCTTTGTCATCACAGTAATTCATTATATTTTAAAACATATTAAAATAGAAAACAGTTATTTTAAATTGTAATAATTTATTTCATAATATAGATTTTTTTCAGTATTTTTGACCAAATAAAAAATCTTACAGATCCCAAACTTTTGAACGGCAGTGTAGATCTTTCTCTTGTAAACTAATGAATTGCATCTTTTCAGGAGAGTTCCCAGCCCTGCAGATGAAAATGCGTGCCGTGTTGCGGGTGGAGGTGGAGGCGGTGCGCTTCCTGAAGGAGGAGCCTCACAAAATGGACAGCATGCTGAAGAGAGTCAAAGCTCTGACCGACACGCTGAGTGGACTGAGAAGGTGCAACTCATGAACCACTTAGAATATTAAATCCCTTTAGAGCGTTTTAGTTGTTTGCAGGGTTCATTGTTAGGGTTTCTGTTTTCTGTAGATATGCCACCGAGAGCCACAACCATACTTCTGACCCAGCCCAAGTGAAGGCATTGCCTACTGATTCAGTTTCCTTTGTGGAGGAGTACAGATCTCCAAAACCTGTTCATGAGTCCCCCACCCCACAACCAAGATCACCTGCCAAAATCATCTGCTCGGAACCCGTGCCATCTTCTCCTGTAACTGTGCACCGCATTCAGACGGCTCCCGTCAGCACACACCACCCCAGTCCCCCCCTCACACCCACCCATGGCAGGGACTCCCCCACTGTGGCGAAGGTCAGTCCCAGGAGCAGAGAAAACAGCCCTGCCTTGCAAAAGAGAGCAGCTCCACAGGGCCAGGAAGCCATGCTAGTATCCTCTGCCATCAGCATGACTGTAACCTCCTCATCTCCACTGCAAGCGGAGGAGATCGCTGTCAACACAAGCAGGCCCATGCCTGAAGAGGTTCGGCTCAACTGTGCCTTTCACTTTTGATTCATTAAGATTGGTGGACTGGCACCAATACAAGAATGTCTTGGTTATTTAAACTTATTTCTGTAACTGAACTTTCTCCAACTATACTTTCCCCATAATTGTTTGTAACAAACATCTACTTCTCTGGCTCTCCACAGGTTTCAAAACGGGCAGTAGCGGAGGACACGGTTCACTCTGCTGCTGGACCAGAGGGGGGAAAGGAAATGGAAAGGATCCTCCAGCAGACCCAGGCCAGTCTTATGAAGGCCATACCTGACCTGGAGGTGAGCAACCAGGTGGACAGCGCCCTCTCTCAAACACCCATCTTGCCAGATGAGGTGGACTCTCCACTTCCTGTGTCTCAGCTCCCTGGTATGTCTGTCCACTCATCCGAATCTGCCTATAAACTTTTCATTCAGTTTGCAGGATGTAAATAACACAAAACTGGGATCTGCGTAACTGTCCATGATAAAGAAAAGGATACACACATGTCTGCCAATTTCTTAGAGATGTGCTACTTGTACTTTGTATATTGGTGTCATAGTTTTGAAAAAGGTTAGAATTAATGAATGAACTTCTAAAAGTAGGGTCTGCAAAACTGTCACCTTTCTGCAGAAATTGCTACTTTGAATCCAATATATGTCATTTCTGTGATTCATGTAGATCCAATGTTTTTTTTTCCTGCCAAAATCTGTTTTAAAAAGTATTTAAGTATTTATTTTAATGAAATACTGGACTTTTTATTTAGTAGTAATTTAAATAGTTAATAATAATATATTTCTTTAGTAATTTATTTTTAATGTTATAAAACTATTTTAATTTTATGGGTAAGGGTTAGGGTGGGTTAGGGTTAGGGTTATTGTATAGTCATATAAATATAGTCATATTAAATGGGTTCTATAAACACATCATGGTGAATGTGGCCTGTGATAGGGTGAAGGAGGGTTGACCCCTCCTTGGGTTTGCAACCCTCTAAAAGTAATATATAAATCACATTATTTTTAAAAAGATTTAGAGATATCAGATATGTATCTGATTCAAAACCACATTTGGTTTGTGCAACAAATTTCGATCTGTGTCAGATGTGAGTAAAAACATTTTTTGTGCCAGTATAAACGCAGCCATATGATATAATTTCCTGGTTCTGCATGTGTGTTTGACAACAAATTTTAGATTTTTGATTTAAACTCTGCAGGACTTAAATCAGTTAATGAGACACTTTTTATCTTACTTCAAACAGAAACCGCAACACCGGATAGACCCATAGCAGATAAACCAGTCCAGACCAGTTTGGAGAGGCCACAGAAGCCGACCATAGAAAAGCCCCACAGGGCCAGTGTTGATAGAGTGAAGCCCAGCCCTGAAATGACCAGCAAATCACCTCCCCCTCCCCCTCCACGTAAATTCTACCCCTCTGGAACTGGACTCACCACTGGACGTTCAGGGGAGGTTATCTACACCACCCGGAAAGACTCCACTAGTGCTCAGGTGCGTGTGTCCTGCTATTAAGGTTGCACCAACATCATTGACTCGGGCCTTGTTGAGCCACATTCTCAGACAACATGACAATTTTCAGTATTATTATTTGAAAACAGCACTCATATTTTAGATGTATTTAATGGCATACAACGTACCCACTACGTGTTGAAATCGCAGCATGCTATATTTTGCCTGGGTGTGCCGTGCGCTGCATAGTCTGTCCTGTTTTTGTGAATAATAATGACGGAAAAATCACAGTAGAGATTCCAGCTGCTTTTGTTGTTTTGAGAGACATAATGGTGGGTGAGGGTCGGTCACACTTGACTGGTTGTTTTGGCTAAAGGAGGATGAAGAGGAGGCCCCGCAGCCCAAACCCTTGCGTGTGCGCCCAGAGGTCAAGCCCAAGCCCCGCACCCTTCCTGTCAACACCTCCACCTTACAAGATGAAGAGGATGAAGGAGATAAGATCATGGCTGAGCTACAGGTGAGCAAACCACAACCGTCCTCACAGGAGCCACTTAAACAAAGACATGAACGTATCTTTTCTTTTACAAACACACATATAGAGGAAAACCAAATGCACAGGAAGTTGAGACATGTCAGAGGTGTTAAACGACAAATATCGAAACCATACAAACATCAATGGTTGCCCCGCCAGTGTCAACATTTACACAAAAGCTTCAAAATGAGGGCACTATGGTGTATTGACTCTCAGAAATTTGAATTGTGCTGCCCTCTATTGTTGAGAATGGGTAAGATTTCCTATGAATTTAATGTCATCATGATTGAATCCATGGCTTTATTTTAATTAGCAATGAAGAGTAACAATGTAAAAACACACACTATATATATATATATATATATAAACACTGTTTGAGTAAAGGTGTTCAGTCCTGTTTGACATCTCATAACTACACAAACGCAAGATGGAAAAATCCACCAGACACGGCACCTAATACCCGTCCCCTTACCCCTCCTCAGGTGTTTCAGAAGTGCACTATTAAAGATTTACAGCCCAGATACATTGTTGATCTCACAACCCATGAGCCCTCAGACAGTGAGATGGAGCCAGGGTTCTCCCTATCTTACCACACAAAGGTAACAGATGTGATAAAAGCTAACTCCCCATCGCAATCTAACAGCAGTGCTCACATGGGCAATCGTGTCCCATAACCTCCCGCTCTACTGACACTAATACAAAAAACCCATTCTGATATACTGACATACTGATGAACGTCAATGCCTGACCGTAGCCCCTCATCAAGAGAGGGTGTAATATGTTTGAATGTGTGTCTAACACTGGTATGTCACTCACACTCTCCTGCTGAATGCTAATAGATACAGCTGTATAAGATGGTGTGGGTCAGAGTGACTGGGGCGTTGGAAAGGCCATTCAGCACACTCTGACTTCTGACCTTTTCTTTTTTTAACATTCAGAGGCCACTTGGGAAAAGGGCCAGAATGTCCATTCTAAAGAGTTATAAAGATAGATAGATTTTTTTTATTTATTTTTTTTTATAAAATATATATGTAGATAGCAATTTGTGTTTAACTTTAGTTTTTAGAACAGTTTTTGTCCTACAAGCCAACAGTGTCAGGGTTTTTTTATGTTCTGGGTCTTGGAGTGTCTATATATAGACTAGATGCAAGTCACTTTCTTCACTAAAATATTTTGTTTTAAAAACTCAACTAAAAAAATCAAGCATGTGTTTTCCAGCAACCTCTATCACCATCTTTGCATGGAAAATGCTATATATAACATTTCACTGCTCCCTGTCTAGTCACAATAAAAGCATTATTTTTAAGCAATGCTTGACAATTTTCTGTAATTTGCAAACTATGGATGATACCTAATGTTTATATTCTTTACGGAAGCTAAAGAACTCTAGATGGCGCCATTGATCTGTTTTTTTAATGTTTCTCTCTGCATCATACTGACTAGCTGGGTATTAATATGAGAATATGAGAATGTAAATAAAGTTCTGTCACGGTGTAATGCAATGACTCTGTACTAAAAACCTGTCCTAGCAGACCACCACTCATCTATCTGAAGAAGGAGCACTATCTGAAAGTAGGGAGAATAGTGCATCACCTGGGGTAAATATAATTTGTTTTACTGTTTGCATTATTTTTTTGTGAGATTTAAGAGCATGCATGCATATTGTGTTCAGTTTTTCTTTAGTGTGTTGCTTGAAGTCCAAAGAATTCTTGATTTCTTTGTCAGGTCATGTATTATATCACCGGAACATCAAAGACATCAAATGAGGGCACCTATAGGCCAGATGACCTAAAGGAGCCCAAGGAAGCAACATTTTCTGCTTCAAAGGTTGCACCTAAGAATGCTTCTGACCTTTCCCAGCAGCAAAAATTGTTAACATCAAATGACTTACCTGTAATTTCACCTCAGTCAAGCCAATCAGTTAAGGAGGTCCAAAGAAAGCCAAACAATGTTCACCAGGTGTCATCTGGTCCATATAACTCTTTAAAGAACAGCCCTGAAGTTGGAAAAGATATTAAGACTGAATCGGTTCTGAAGTCCCTAAAGCAGGTAGTTCCCTCACCCTCTGAGAAAGTTTCACCTGTTGAGAAGTTAGAGCAGCAGATATTGCGTACTTCCTCTGAGCAAGTCGCACCTGTTCTGGATAAGTCAATAAAGCATGGCTATCGTGCAACCACTGTTCAAGTTACACTTGTTAGCAAAAGCCCTCAGAGTGCTGAACCTCAAAATCACTCACCGATCCATCAACCAAACACTGATGCCTCATATTCAACTCAACTGAATGATCATGAGAATGGGCAGGAAGTGACACAGAGAACATCTAGTGGCCAGATCAGATACACTGAGGAGGCCAGTCTAAGTCCAGACCTCCCAGGAGAAGAAGGTCCTCCTCCACCAAATAACATTGCCTTTAGGATAACTAAAAACAAGGTCCAGGCTCTGTCGACAGGAGAGTACCAGCAGCTGGTAAACAGCAAGGGCATGGATGTCCAGACTCTTAAAGTGGGCTCAGAACCAACCGTATCTGCCCCAGAGGACTCTGGATACGACAAGAAGCCAGTTATCATAATTTTTGACGAGCCAATGGATATCTGTCAGGCCTACAAGCGACTGTCCACCGTCTTTGAGTGTGAAGAAGAGCTAGAGAGGGTGCTTTCAGAGGAGAGGATCGATGAAGAGAACGAGGAGGAGGCAGAAGCGGAAGCCAACTCAAGTCAGGTTGGTCAGGTAACACCTAAAAACAATGTTCTAGATCAGTGCAGAACTGAGAACAGGGTGAACAGTCAGAGAAGTAGTAGCTCTGCAGTGCCTCTACAACAGCAGAGTTCCTTCGAGAGTTCTGCTCTTGGCTTTGAGGAAGGAGACAAGACAGAATCTTCTAAAGATGTGAAAAAGAAATTCAAGTTTAAGTTCCCCAAGAAGCAGCTTGCAGCTATTGGCCAGGCCCTTCGTACGGGGACAAAAACTGGCAAAAAGACACTGCAGGTCGTTGTCTACGAGGATGAAGAGGAACCAGATGGAACCGTGACTGAGGTCAAAGAAGCTAAGAGATTTGAGATCAAGTGTGGGACAGACTCTGATTCTACCAGCCCTAGGTCTTTATCACAAAACCAAACCGGCACATCACAGAGGACCAAAGACAGAACCAAAGAACTCCGTAAGACTACGTATGAAACGTTAGACAGCCTTGAGCAGACCATTAAGCAGCTAGAAAGTACCATAAGTGGCATTGGGCCTACATTGGCTTCCGAAGTCTCCAGCAAAGAAGAATCGAAAGCAAAGAGAATTGCCAGTCATGCAGAACCAGAGGAGGGCAGTCCCACAAAAAGGCCAGCACCTCTAAAGCCCAAACACCACAAGTCATCACTGCAAAAGAGATCCAAAACACAGTCTCGATCCTCCTCAAGCACGTCCACCTCCTCCAGTTCCTCCAACAGTAAACAGGTCTTTCTCAACTCCTCTTCGCCCTTCTGCTGGTGGCTTGGGTTTGATTTAACGGCCTGACTTTCTAACCACTGACTTTAATCAACTGTAAATGTGTTTCATAGGTGTCTTCCGGGGAACGCACTTGGGAACACTCTGTTTTGAGGGCTTTGTGTGATTTCGGTGGACATGATAATGGACTTGGTGTTCTTCTTTTTCAAACCAATCTGTATACTTTCACTGCTCACTTTCAGTGAGGTTAAACCCATGAACCGTTTCTGTCTGTTCTTGCTCTGATCTATTGTGGGATTAATAAAGTGCATGTGCTGTGGTTGGGAAATTGGTTGTACACTTTAGCATGCTGCCTGCATTTTTCTTTCCCCAATCATGTCTACAAAAAAATGAAATCTTTAAAAGCTCTGTCCCCATTCTGATGTGTAGTAGTCAATCGCCTCAGTCTGTCTCTGACGTTGTTTCCTTGTCGATCTTTGCAGAACTCGGGTGACTCCCCTGTTTCGAGCCGGATTTCCTCGCCCAAGTCCCGCCAGCAGCTAGGAACTGTGGAAAAACCCGGAAAGCCCCAAAAGCTCCAGGACTCGCAGAGGCAATTCCGACAGGTAGTTCTACTGTAGAGCAGCCAGTGTAAGGCATGAAGACACAGACGGGAAATGTGTTTGAGTAATTTTATTGTGGACACACATGGATCCAATATGATGTTCAGTCTTCCTTTACTTCATCACAACCAGTTCCTTGTGCATGTTTTTAACGTACACAATGACACTTTTAAGATGTTTTTTTTACCAACCCAAACCCATGCATTCCCTGGAAATCGAACCTATGACCTTGGTATTGTTAGCGCCACGCTCTGTTAACTAAGCGATACAGGAAAACTGACTGTTGTCATCTAAAAACCACCCATAAAAACAAACACAAAGGATCTTAGATTTTAATCCCACTGTATTGGTTGGGTAGTGATGGTTTATATTTCCATTTCTTTGGATTATGCAAACGTTTTGAAGAAACCCTGGCCTCTTCGGTCAGGTGCCCAAATTCATCCTTTTATTCCTTATTTTTTCTCTTTATTGTTTAAATGTGTGAGTCAAACTGAGAGAAAAGAGACAAGATCACGCCTTTTGTTACAAGAGTAATATTTTTGTTGGTGTTGTATGTAGACTATTTTTATGGAATATAGAGCTCTATATTTTCACTTATGTGTTATCATCCTACTTGACTTTCCATGTCTTCCGGCATCTTTGTTTGCAGGCTAACGGGAGTACTATGAAAGCTGCTGGGAATAGTAAACATGCTTTCCTTGCTTTGCCTGCTTCTAAGATCCCAGCTTTTATACCTAGCTCATGGAAACACAGCTCAACCCATGCTCCTTGTTCAAATATGTCTAGGCTTACTAACCAAACCTCTTCCTCTTCCTCTTCTTCTAAATCCTTAATCCCGTGTCTTAGTCTGAGCTGGCCCAGCTGTAGACCCGTCTCGCCCTCACAGTCTCCCGGGCCTTCTCAGTGCGCTGAAGGTCAAAACATAACCCACCCTCCGCAGACTCAAAATGGCCAGTCCTGCTCCTATTCCTATTCATCCTCCTCTAGCTCATACTCTTCCTCCTCCTCTGTCTCTCCGAACTCTACTTCCTCCTCGTCCCCTTCTTCTCCCTCCCTCCTGTCTCCCACTGCCATGTGCCGGGGAAGTCGAGCTGTACACATGTCCAGCTTCAGCAGCCGCAGGTCTCTGAAGGCCGGCAGTGGCCAAGCCGCTATCTCACCAGCATCCTTTACCGGGGACATGGCATGAGCTCTCCATTTTCTAATTTTTGCTCTTTCTGTTTGCACTCATTCTGTTGGGATTTAAGGTGGTATTCTGCAGGCCATGCAGAGCCGGCCCAAGGCATAGGCGAACTAAGTGGGTGCTTAGGGAACCCTTGGCCACCAGGGGGCCCCCAAAGAGCACATGAAATGACTTGTTGCTCATGGCGCCATCGGCTAGACACTATTAGCTTGTTAGCCAGGGTTCAAAGTGCAAAGTGCAAGAAAAATCAGCACTGAAACAGTGCTACTGGTCAGCTGCCCGGTAACCTTTTTATGAATGGATGGATTCGAGAATGCGATATGGTTTAGTGTGAATATCTTATTTGATGTGCTGCATGTTTTGGATGGAGTACAGTAAAGCTTTCAGTGTCTGTTCACATTTATAAATCTGTTGTCGTCAGCAAATAGAAGCACTAAGGTCTTCCTGCGTGTTTCTGGCAAAATAAAAGCTCTGGTTAACGTTTGAAAGAAATCCATCAACATTTTTTCTTTTTAAAAGAAGTCTCTTCTGCTCACCAAGGCTGCGTTTATTTGGTCAAAAATACAGTCAAACTTCTATATTGTGAAATATTATTGCAATATAAAATAGTTGTTTTCTATGAAAATGAAAATTTTTCTATGAAAATATCAAGTCAATTGTAATTTGTTCCTGTGATCATTACTCCAGTCTTCAGTGTCACATGATCTTTCAAAAATCACTCTAATGATGATTTTCTGCTCAAGAAACATTTCTCATTATTATCAGTGTTGACATTTTTTGAAAGCTTTCCATTTCAGATAAATGCTGTTCTTTTGAACGTTCTATTCATGTGCATATTCAGCATAGGAGACTTCTTTTAAAAACATTTTTTTGTAAATCCCAGTCTGAACTGTGCTGTAAGACTGAATATTAAAGTGCAAATGAACACCTGAGCACTCTTGTGGGTTTGCTACTGTTACAATTAAAAAATGTATAAGGCTAAAAACTTGACAGGCACATATACCAATAAAATTGATCAAGGGTGTGCGAATTATCAAGAATTGACAATAGTCAGTCGTACCGAGGGGCCCCCAAATAAAATTCTGCGTAGGGCCCCATAAAGGCTTGGGCCGGCACCGAGGCCATGTACTTCTGTAACAAACAGAAACACTGATTTAGTTATGCCGTGTATTTTGGGTGCTGTTATTGTCGTTGTGCACTCCCTCTGAAATCCAGCAGTAGTTCAGAATCTAGTGCCACATATGGTGCTTCTGAATAATGAACTTTGTTTTGGTTTATGTGAGGGATTCAACTTGACAGTGTTGGCTTTATATTTTATAGATGTGCATTTGTTTACTTACATGAGCTTTATAAAATATACATTGCTATTTTAGGGAAAGAAAATTAGATAAAAACATGATATTTTTGTGTTTTTAGTTTTAATTAGCCATATATAGTGGGGTCCAAAGGTCTGGGAGCATTTTGAGACTCTCAATATATTTTTTATTTTATTTTAGGATTTTTACCAAAACATGAATAAACAAGGAGTATATAGATTTGGCTCTACTTTTAGGTGATTTGTACAAACGATCAGCTGGTCTTGCTTGCTCTTTGGATCATTTCAAATCATGCTGGACAGGTTTTACACAAACTTAAATTATGTTGAAAATATTATTTTAAATGAAAAATGTATTAAATATTAACCATTTTAAATGGAAGCAATTTCACTAGAAGCCTCAGACTTTTGGAGCCCACTGTGTGTCTATAAGTATTGGTTCAACAAGTCTGTGGTGATTGATTTGACAGTTTGAAAGGATTTAAGCAAATGTAATCTGAATTTTTGCTCGTTGCCTCCAGTGCACTGCCAGTTTTAACTAACAATATGCAGTATATAGTGTGTTTTGCCATAAAAAAAGTTAAGTGTATATAGTGTGTGTGGCTGTTGTACCATTGTGGTGGTTCTGTAGCCTAGCTTTGTGTCACCATTCTTGTACTCCTTTAAATAACTCATGTCAAATGCCAAAAATAACAGCGGTTTACATGCTGAAATGTTAAACATTAGACTAAAAAATATTGACTATGAATAACTGCCAAATTTGACTCCTATGCATGCTTTTCAGATATTTAACCATGGATGATGCAAAGGTAAATGCTGTAAATATTACCTCGGATTTTGTAATACTGTATAAATTGTACAAAATATTGTTTGGAAGAAAATCAAATAAAGGGCTTCCGTTGTATTGTCCTTTCGTTTCACTTTTCTTTTTTTTCATCCGATTCATGTTAATGTGTGGAATGAATGTTTTAGAATATTTATTTGTCAATGCAGAAAAATGAAGAACAGAATTCAAAGCAAAGGTAAAAATGTCTCTCTAGCAAACATAAACTGATCAAACAGTTTGAGAACAGCAATGACACCCTTTCGCATCACAGCATGTTCAGCTGCAGAGGGCAGCACTGACTCCAGGGAAGAGAGACGTGCTCTGATGGATGAACCTCTCGAGATTTTAAATATTTCGTATTTTCGGTTAAAGTTATTTCGTAGGCTATATCTTTTGTATTCATGCATTTTTGCAGAGCTGTATTTGCTGATGGAACAAATATTGACCCAATAAATTGAAAGCAACTGGCGCCAGTTTTAGCACACTTTTTTGTATGTATTCATAGTAATAAAACGTAAAATATTTCGTTTTGTAATATTCATATGCCCACTTAGGTCCTTTGGACGTGATCCTGTCACAGTGTTACCAGAGTAGCCCTTTACTGTTTCAGACCTTTAAGTAACCATTTAAGAAAGGCTGTATTGAGATATCAGAAAGATTGAAGTGGGGATCTTAAACAAAAGTCTTTAAAAATGGGTTTCAAAAACCATTTTAGAACTATGCCTATGCCCTTTAGCAGTCATTTCATTATATGAGACGTGAAAGCAATTAATACCTGATTGATGTAAGAGTCATATCTATTATGTGGACAGCAAAACTCCTCTGAGACAAATGATTGGCACATCTATTAATTTGGACTTCTCCTCTGTGCTTAGATATGCATTACTTTCAATGCCAAGTTCAATTCAGTCTTAAAGATTTAATTTAGGGTACCTGTTCAGACACATGGTGCAGTTCATCATCAGATGAGAGTCTCTTTTTCCACCGTCTGTTTTACTGTTGCCATTCACATATTAAGCACCATGAAATTGAATAATAAAAATGAAATATGAATTTTCACACAGTTTTCTCCAAATGTACATCCGGGCACAAACAATCCGACGTCTAATTAGACATGAAAACACTGTCTGGACAAAAGAGCGCTGCATTTTCATTCCCGGTCCTCCTCAAATTTGTAATTAGCCAGCTTTAATGAAAGATAATTAGTTCATATGCAAATTTTAGAATGACTGAATCCCTAAGCTTTGCACCATCTAATTAGCATGTAATTTGTATATTATAATACATTTACCATTAAGAAGTGGAGTCCAAATGCTACAAAGCTACAGAGAGGAGAACAAGAGTAATTAAAGCACAAGTCCTTTCAGCATTTAAGATTAATTATTGTGTCTCCTGATGTTTTATGGTACAAGAGCATCAACACCATAAATCTTTGAGGACATTAACAAACCAACAAGGAACTTGTGTAAGTTAATCAAAGATCTGGTCACTAATTTGCATTTTTAATTCATCGCAATTAACGAGAGCGTCAATTGGATAGGAAAGGAAGGCGGCTGCTATTCAAGCTTCTGCTGTTTGCTTCGTTTCTTTAATGAGCCTCTAGAAGAGGAAGATCTTCTGCTGGAGCTCGACTTACAGTAGCATGAGCAGATGTTAAGCCATCGTTTAAAAAACATTTTGCCACCAGAGCCATGAATGATGAAACAATCTGAACAGCAGTTACAAAATAGATGGATACAAGGATTTCACAACACTCGATTAAATGCTTTTGTAGCTATGAAGAGAACCAGCTCAATGGATTCATGTCTGCAAAGAAAAATACATTTTTCGATGCAGTGTTAAATTCCAAAACAAAAGCATTTTGAAGCCACTTCAGGTCCTGGTATCGATCTATATCCCCACACTTGAGTGAGTGGATGATCCCCAGCTTTGAGCAAACCACCTATTGTTTCCCCTGTTGCATTTCTGGCACATGACCTTGGCTGGGTAAGTTTTAATTGATCCCATTTTAGAGGGCATTACTGCCAACTCCTCTCCACAACCCAGCTCAGGAGCCAGGGGATCACCTCAGGCGAACTGTCTGACAGCACACAATTGCCTTCCACCGGTAAGTACTCTAACACTTCATTAGCATTTAATTGAATTTTGTCTATCAGGAATAATGCTTTTAAGAGAAGAGAACCGAGCTCCCTGTGTACTCCCGGAAGCATCGGTGAGGAGACATGATCGGAAGCCATTGTGTAAATATGTTTTGTGACCTGCAAAACCTGGTAGTATTTTGGTTTTCCAATAATAGTTTTTTTTTTTTTAGTTTAGACAGAATGAAAGATCTGTGATTTAGGAAACATTACTTTAACCCAGGTTCTCTTTTAGACTTGACATTGCCAAATCAGACAGACAGAATATATATATATTGACAGACTTAATATTCAATATCACAATCAAATTCAGATTTTATTCCAAAACCATAAAAGAGGCAAACATTTAAAATCACAGTAAAAACATAGCTTTGCCTTCATTTAAACAATACAAATAACAGTAATTTATTTAGATTCACTGTTACTTTGTTTACAAAACTGGTAACAAATTATTTATTAATCAAGTAATAAAATACAAACATTGAAATATAACATGACTGTACATTAAAATGTAGTAAGTAACCTTTAGCATTGATCCAGAGCAGGGCACCAGCAGTCAAATAATATTCATGTCCTTAAAAGGACATCATGTGAATTTATATGTGAGAATGTTAAGGAGCAAAACATACATTATTACAAAAAACAAAACAAAAAAGCTGTTGCAAAAGTCTAACTGCATGTCGTCATATACCGTCAGAAATGATGAGTTTCACAAAGCTTAATTACACAAAGCAGTTCTTCATTGAGTGAAGTCCGACATCAGTGAAAGTAAAGATTTGTGGTTCGGTGAATCACGCGGATTCAGAAAACGCTCAAAAGTGATTGTTTTTTATTTGTCTGTTAAATCTTGCATGTATTTTAAAAGGATATGATTCATAATCCAAGGTCTGAGTCAACACCCCAGTCAATATAAGCTCAGCAGTGTACACATCTGAAAATAAAGACAATAAATCATTAGACTGTGACTGATCTATACACATACACATGTTTCAAACGATACAGTGATGAATGTAAATACTGAGATACCGTGTTGGGGGTAACATTACAAGTAACTTGCGTTATGTAATCAGATTACTTTTTCAAGTACCTAGTAAAGTAATGAATCACTTCTCTAAAGTCCTATTCTTCCATTATTCAGAATGTCAGCACAGCTGAAAGGTTTGTTTGAGCTGTGCCCTCTACTGTTTATGCGTGAATTTGCGTTTTTACCTCAGCCTGGGGCCTATTATTTCAATTTTGGTATGAAGAGGTCTTTACATTTGCACAAAAATAGAACTTTTTTGGTATAAAAAAAACAAAGCCCAGCCTAGGTGAGAAAAAGTAACGCAAAAGTAACTAAGTAACTCAGTTACTTTTTAAGAGTAACACGGTATTGTAATGCATTACTTTTCAAAGTAACTTTCCCCAACACTGCTGAGATGGGAACTGGGCATGAAGGATCAGCCCTCTTACCGATGTTCTTCAGGAAGTACTCTCGACACAGATGAGAGTCATTTTCACAGGTTATCAGAATGATCTCCGGTAAATTCTAGATCAAACAAGGGATGAATCCAGAGAGCAACAGTCAGTTACTATTTACACATAATATTACACCAATAGAACAAACTTATTTTAATGAATGTCTTACATGCACTTCCAGCATGCTCAGGCCATAGTTATGAGACATTTGTCAGACACATTTAATAACACCTTACAATAGCCCTTAGAACTAATAATTGACAGTCTCTTATGCTCTCCAAGGCTGCATTTATTTGATCAAAAACACAGTAAAATTGTAAAATATTACAATTTAATAAGACATTTTAAACTAATTTATTCCTGTGATGGTAAAGCTGTATTTTCAGCATCATTACTCCAGTCTTCAGTGTCACATTCAGTGTTACAGTCTTCAGTGTCTAATATGATGATTTGCAGCTCATTGAAACATTATTAATTATGAATGTTGATAACAGTTATGCTGCTTTTTTTTTGTGGTGCTGAATTTTGTCAGGATTCTTGAACAAATTAATGCATCCTTGCTGAATAAAAGTATTCATTTTGTTTCAAGACGAAAATCTTTTGGAAGTGTATATTCAGTATTATATTATGTAGCCTACATGTCATGGCAATAAATAGAGTAATGCATCCTTGTTTATCTAGTACCATAATCCTGGATACTCCTCTTAAATGCTACATACTTTCAAGACTGAGAGAAATTATTCCAATCGCCAAACTAAACAAAAAGAGCACAAAATGCAGAGAACAGCTCTGCTGTGTTGGCTGTAAATAGATGTTCATTAAGTGTGACACCGCATCCTCATCAAGACATCAGCGCCACATGCCCCTGTATTGGGGATCTGATTAGTGTACCTTGTTTTGCTTGTGCTCCATGATCTTGCGGTAGGAGGGCTGCTTGGAGAGCACTTTCCCTCCGGCACTCTCCACTATAACTTTCATCGTGCTGAGGCTCGGACAGATTCCTGGAGTTATATAGAAATACTTCCCCTGTTAAAAGAAGAGCGAGACAACTGAACACACACCCATCAGTGAAACACTTCTGTGATATCCAATTAGGCCACATGTCAGTGCGGTCTGGCTTATTGTTCTGCACAGTCACACAAACAATTGAGGTGAGGAAGTGATAGCGGGTGGACTGCAATACCACAGCTCCTCACCTTGAACAGCGGCGCAAGATGAGCTCTCTTCAGTGACTCCTCCAGGCTAAAACAGAACAACACCTCTGCCTCTGCGTCTCGCAGCATGTAGCTCTGCTCATCTGCACACACGAAGACAAACAAATCTCATTATCTCTAGGGATGCACAATACATCTATACCTGCTAATAAAATCTTCTTAAAAGGCATTGTTCACCCCAAAAATTCTGTTGTTTACTCATCCATATGTTGTTCTGTACCTGTATGATTGACTTTCCTCTGTGGAACACCAGAGAGAGATATGTTGAACAATGTTTTGAGACCATTTACTTCAAATAGAAATCAAACTATAAGAAATACATACATGTGTGGTACAACATACGGGTGAGTAAAAGATGACACTTTTAAACTACAGCCACTGATGTGACAAACAATATTGGAAGCAGATCATATCAGGCCTTATTTTTAAAGTACTAAATTAAATGTAAACCTAAAAGGTAACAGTATTTTTTATATACATTTCTTGTAACATTCAAGCTTATGGAACATATATTATAACTCCAATGATTCCAATGATTCCAATATTCATTTGCAAAAAAACTTGCACAGTTTTTGGCAGTGTTAAAATACAACATTTTTACACTAATTTGAAACAGAAACAAGACAAAATATCCACTTCCCTTTTTCCCCCTTATTGTTTTTCCCACAATTTCATTGGTTGTTGTCGGTCACAGCTGCTTTCTCTCTCATTGGGACAGTGCTCAGCCAGATTTTAAATTTCAGATTGTAATATTCAAAATAATTTCAAACCTGTTTGAAATTTGTTTTAAAAACATAAATAATTTTAGAGTGTCAAGCTTGTCTTGTTGTGACAAGTGCGAGCTTGGCATGGGTGTCATCAAATTGGCAGTAATACCAAAAAGTATAGATACCAAACAAAATGTCCACATCAGCACATTTCTGTTTGACTTGAATTACCCAAGATGGAGCTGGGTTAAGGTCGCTCATCCATTTCTATGGAAACTGCTTGTGAACCAACTAATTTCCAATCTCTGTTTTCATTACAAAATATTAATATTTAATTTTTTAATCCAAAACAATTTCTGCTGGCATATGAAGCCAGGCTCCTCGGAGCATCCACACATCAGTAATAATCGATTGAAACATAAATTAGACTCCACACAGACTCACCCACAAATTTCTGGCTTTTCCAGCTTTCCTCCAGCCATTCTGGAGTTACTATGTGCTTGACTACAGATACAGCAGTGAGGAACTTCACTGTTCTTGTCACTTTGTTAGCAACCAGATGAGTGCACTTCTGAGTGCTGTCAGCCACTTCCCCTCCAAGATCATACAATTTCTGCAGCCAAGGAGAGAGCGAGCGAGAGAGAGAGAGAGAGAGATGATAAAAGAGAGAATAAAAGGATGCAGGGGACGGCGAGCAGAACACCATGAGGGCAACATACTGACGCACATCTGAATGCAGCAATATATTTCTCAGTGCTCTTGAACAGTTCAGAGGGAATGGGCTCATGATCATTTTTCAAACATGGTCTTTTTTAAAGCTTTCCAGCAGCCTTGAGAGCTGCCAGCTAGACACTGACATTGCAACGATAGAAATATTATGGTACTTCTTCAAACGAGGCCATTGTCATTAATTTGACTAAATGCACCCGCTATCTACAGTTGTGTTTAGGTACCTTTATGTACTGCTGAGCCTGCAGAGGTTCAAAGCCTGTGAAAAGCACGTAAGGTGTGGACTCCGGTGGAAGCTTTTTAGTAGGTGTTGGCAACTCTTCTAGCCTGCAAATGAAGAGAGACAATGTTATTTGTCCAACATTCAGCTCTGAAAGTTCCCCATGGTTTTTGAATTTTCTTTTAATATGTTATTTATTTTAGCCTTTTTGTCACCTACTTAATCCTTAAGTTTACCTTTGTTTTTAGGTGTACACTAGGGTATGCACACCATGATACGCATGACGCAAATGTCATCGTCATTACAGTATTGGTGTACTGTACGCACGCAGCTCTTTATGCTCAGCTTGCACATGCATCTTGAATTTTTTAGGCACTAATTTGTTTGTCCAATAGGTAGACACTGGCCGGGCGGTTGAGATTAAACAACAACAACAAACTGCAACAAACAGACTAAAGATATGCTTATGCAGAGCTCAACAGTGCGACTCTTTCACTCCCATTTGCGATTAAAAATAGATGTGTGTGAATTGTATTTTGGAGCATGTGTGCAAACAAAAAAATCCCTGCAGATCAGTTTTCATAAATGGAAGATCATGAAATGCCTTAAATGGCATAACAAGCCTCTTGATGATCAAAATGTTTATATTTTGTGAATGGAAAAACATAAATCATGATACTGCCTAACGTTGCCTATTAAACTTCAAAAGGCTATGATTTCATTAAATAAATGTGAGCGCTTCAAGTTTCAAAGCCTGAAAGTGGCGCTGTTGCACGAGCAACTCGCAATCTATGAATAGCGCACATTTATGCCAAGTTACTGCTGATCAATTATGACATTGTTTATCTTACGGTGTTTATATTGTGAGACGTTGTATACAGTTGTAAGAATGTAAAAATCTCCCTTATCTGAATTTGAATGAGCATCCTGCAATAATAAAGCATAGACAATTCAAAATAAGAGTCCCTGTGTATTTCGGGCTTGTTTATTAAATAAAAGTCACGCAGCGTGTCCCATTTTTACCCCGGTTATTATTTGGTTAAACAAACTGTGTCATTTAATTTAGTTCCCATTTCATTTAAAGTAAACTACTGTAGCTTGTGTCTGGGATGCCCATTCACAGGAAGAAAAGACTAATAACATTATTTGAGGCATATTAAATATATAGATTTTAGTAGTATTAGTGTTATTATAGTAAAAAAAAAACATAAAAATGGTTAAATAAATAAATGTTAACTGACTAAATAAAATATTTTAAAAACTTACAACTTTTCTTATTTTCATTTGGTTGAAACTAACCTATTTCGTTTCATTAACCTGAAGTACCAAACGAAAAATAGAGACTTACAATAAATAACTGTGACAAAACAACAAACTTACTAAAATGAAAATAAAAGCAGAATTAAGTTGAATTCAAAATATTAACAAAAATGATATACTATGTCAGTGACAGTGATACTAAAATAACTCTAATATGGCAAATATCCAAAAATTTTCAGCTTCCTTGGGAAAAAAGCCGTCATGATGTCAAGCTCTTGGATGAGTGCGTTAAGAGATATTCATAACAAAGAATTTTATATTGGTCATTGCCCCTGGAGAGAAATAGAGCAGACACTGGACAAAGATTAATCTTTTTATCATTTATGCGTCAAACGCTTGTGTTCACATAGGCTACCATGGTGAGCTTGCTGTAAAGGCAATGTATTTGGCTGTGCTTATGCAATAAGCATGTACTATAAAACGTATACTATGGGCTTTAAATCATCACAATCCTGATTCTGCTGTGCAGCTTTACCTACAGTTCCAGCAATCTTTTTGTACTTACTTGGGCTTCTTGTTGGGCGGCTGCAAACCGATGTCAGCCTGTTTCTGTTTCAGCTGCAGACGTAAGGTCTGTGTGAAGTGACAACAAAAAAGATGACTGTGAGTCTCCACACATACACCTCTGCCCAGACATGCGGTTACATGTGTATCCACTGAGGACACTGCAAGACTCAAGCATCAAAAACGAGAGAGAGCAATCAGAGTGTGTCCGTGTGAGAGCCCACTCACCGCCAACGCCTCCGGTGAGATCTTCACAGGAATGCGCCAAGCACCTGGACAAAAAAACAAATTGAAAGCATGTTATGTTCTACCTCTTCAATAGCTTGGAAATCTGCCAGCTGTAGCATCGAAATAACTCAATTACATGCAATTTGAAATCAAACTTACTTAAAAGATTGTGAACAAAATGAGGGTTGGGTGCCAGTGGTTCGGGCAAATTGAACTGAGAATATCTACTGTGCTGGATTTGCCTCAAAGCTTCTAAGTGCCCTAGGAGGATGTCACACAGCCACTGGGCGTTCACACATGGGATCCTCCACTCCTTTGCCTTCTCGTATTTCAGCCCACTCGGCCTGATGACAGGGGCATAGCATATTAACACTAATTACTTTTTTAATTAAACTTTTTAACAGTTGTAGAAGGAAAAAGTGAGCAACCCGTTGGAAGCAGACAACAACAAGTATACTGCATTGGTTCTTACTCTTTACAGATGAGCACAGTGTTGCTTCGACACAGATAACCTGTGTACCGGGCTCCTGCTAGATAGGCCATGAGCTTCAAATCATCACGGTCACTGTCCATGAATCCAGTCACAGAAATAATCTGAGTTATGACAAAAAACAAACATAAAATCAGATCACGACACTAAAACTCACCACTCAAATGCATGATAAACTGGATAATAGCATATGACATAGGACTGGGTATCTGATTATATTAGGTTTTTGTATTGAATCAATATCAATGAGTATGGTTCACACACTAAAATGTGTGAACGTTCAGGTCCTGGATTAGTATTTTATTATTATTTTCAATAACACCGAAGTACTAATATTTAAAATATTAGGATTGTTTAAATATTAGGATTGAACAACCACAAAACTATCAGCATCAGATGATGTCATTTTCAATAATCGGCCATCGGTATTGAGCAGAAATGTTGCATTCCTGATTATCATTATTAATAACAATAAGTTAAAAAATTTAATTAACCCTAATATCTTAAATATATTATTATTATTAATAAATTGCGTCAATCACTTCCAATCAATGACAGTCAAGTAAAATTGAGGTAATGAATACTGTGATTAATCTATGCATTTTGATATTTTTACCCAGCCCTAATTTAATATGATGTTGAACTCTTGAACAAAGCCCTTGAACAGAAAAGGCTGGCTCTTACATGCTGCGAGCAGGGCTTGGCCCCTGGAGGGAAGCTGAACGGAAGATGAAGAGTCCTGTGAGGAGGGACCATCCTCTTCTTCTTGAGAACAGTGTTAAGCCAGTGAGCCGTCACACAACGCTTTCCCTCTCTCAGAGCCTGGAGCAGGAAAAACAGTTTAATAACAGATCATTAGTAAATGTCACGACTGAAAGTAGCCTAAAAAAGCACACATAACCTTCAGGATGTATTCCCACCAATTAAACCATGCAGTATAACAGACTAGGGAGATAATGTTTAATATGTTTCTTTTCAAAGCAAGCTTTTATGTTTACCTGGAGATAGGTGTTGCTGACTTGACTCTCACAAAGTAAATGAGTGCAGCGGCTTAGAGCAGAATCCACAGTGCCTCCATTTGCCTGAATGATCTGTTTGCAAAATAACAATGTCATTTGCATTCTGACAGAAATAAAAAAAAACATCTAAAGCCCCGGACACACCAAGCCGACGATCGGCCGTCGGGTAACGAGGGCCGTTTTGAGCTAGTGTTGTCACGATACCAAAATTATGACTTCGATACGATACCAGACTAAAATACCTCGATACCGATACTAAATCGATACCACGGTCAAAAAAACACTCAGTAAAAGTAATTGAAAAATATGACAACAGAACTTATTATTCATAGTTTTATTTTATTTTTTTACTAAAAACTCACTTGGCCAGCATATTCCTGCCCTGGTTTTTGACCATTTCTTCTTATTGCAATTTTTTTATTTTATCTGTTTTTAAAAATAAGCTAAAAATGCAAATTACAAACAAAATGACAAAACAGTGCTTTATTGTTCAGCTATAGGTCTATTTAACAGTATAGCAAGTCAAGAAAGAAATTAAATAATACAATTAAAAAACTGCTTAGTCTTCACTCAATGAATATATTAAAATTATTTAGCCAGTCATGGGGTGGTTTTCTAGTTTTCATTGTTGTTTGATTAACATTAATCACACAGAATATTAGATCTGGTTTAACACAGATCCAATTACCTCAACTGAACACGTTCACTAAAGACACCCCCGACTGTGTTTACCTGAATACTCGCAAGGATGTGCATTTTTACATATTTTTGACCACGGAAACCCATAATCTGAAAGAACTGAATCGCGATCGCATGTTGTCTTAAAGGCGTGTGCTCGCACTTCAGGTCAGAGTCCGGCTCTATTTTCTCATGCGCGCATTTTCTGTTGCTTTCTTTGTCATGCGCTGTGCGTATATATATTTAACTCTTCAGCTTCCAATGTTTAGTGAACGGTGGAAGCAGAGCTTTGCACACATGTCCTGACTCCTGCTGTCACACATCGACACAAATAAATACAGCTCTTATTAATGCACTGTCCTTCTTAAAGTACCGGTACTAATACAATTCCATATCGTACCGTTTGTAATAGCAGGGTATCGCAATACTTTTCTAGTAGCGGTATATCGTGCAACACTATTTTGAGCATTGGCTGATTTAGTTTTTGCAGTGTGTTCCACACCGTTGGCTATCCGCTTGTTTAGTCGTGGCGTAAGGAACGCCGTTGCTGGATCCAAGCCTCCACTCGTTTCACTTGAGAATGCCATCGATGGCCGTTTATGAGCGCTATTTATTCATATTAAACATCAAACATTTTAAATACTTACAGTCTACACCAGTGGTTTTCAAACCTGTCCTGGAGGACCACCAGCCCTGCACATTTTGTATGTCTCCCTATATCAGACACACCCATTTCAGGTCTTGCAGTCTCTAGTAATGAGCTGATGAGTTGAAGCAGGTGTGATAGATGAGGGAGACACACAAAATGTGCAGGGCTGGTGGTCCTCCAGGACAGGTTTGAAAACCAATGGTCTACACAACAGTCTCTGTGCTCACAACAGCATCACAGACATTAATATTTTAACGATTTATAAAAGATGAATCACTGTCTGGCCATCTGGAATTTTGGTATGTAGATAAAGGTTATGATAATTTTTTTACATTTTTTATTATTACTACACCACGTTGTGTATACATATTAGCACCGTTTGTTGTTTTTCTTGTGGTATGAGATAGAGTGTTTGGACCCGGAAGTGCTCCCGCTTGACGTCAGACTTAACAACCGGTCTCGGTTTTGGGCCGATTCAACATGTGGAATCTGCGTCAGGCTGCCAGGGAGAGAGAGAACTCTGATTGGCTGTTCAACTTGTGAATTAGTCAGTGCAAGATAATAATAGCAAAACAGCGTGCAAAGTCAAAACGGTACAGATAGAAGTCTGTTCTAATGTTATGTCATATTACAGAGTGTTCCTGGGTGAATATTTTAATATTAACAGGCGGAGTGGAATAAAGAAAGTGATCATCAGGATTGATTTTCAAAATGGTAAGTAAGCGCTGCTTTGTTTGTATATCTGCAGCCTGCCATGCAGCATCAGTTTCTCTTTTTTGAATGACGCATATAGATAAATATATCTGCAGAAACAGACCGTTGTCTCATTTACACGCAGGTGCAGAACTGCCATGCTAGTTGACAGTCGGCTGTTCTCTTAGTGTGTTCAAGTGCAGCTTTTTTCCCCCGACACAGGCGACAACACAAGTCAGCTTTCATCAGCGCTGGTTCTGTGGTGTCGGTTTGGTGTGTCCCTACCTTAAAAGGGTGTTAAAGTGATAGGGTAATGAACTTCTTACAGATATTCTAAAATACTATTTTATCATGTGTTAGTCACATTCATAATAGAACTTAACAAACACAGGTTCATTTTTATTAATTTTCCTGACACTTGAAAACATACATTTTTTAATTATTCCTCCAACTAAATGTAGTTTGTTGCACTGGAGCTGAGTTGCTCCATCTCCTGTTCTCTGTTATTTTCTGTAAATTCAGAAGCACTTACAATAAACTTCCTTCTAAACAATGTACTCATACAAAAAAAAAACAGCTTGGAGTAACTAATTCAGTATTAGCTGAGGTGTGGTGGAGTCACTTGCCCTTTTCCATGTGGCCAGTAACTGTTTATCAGCCATCTGTTCTGGATAGTCAGCAATAGCAAAGATACAGCCAACCAGAAATCCATCTTCAGGGACTGAAAAAAATGCATGTTGTTAAATTTGTTTATGCCATCTTATCAGTTCATTCAGGAAAAATAATGGTTCAAGCTAGATAATTTTTCGGAGCCTCTGCCTACATCTCAAGAACATAGACAAACTATATGTATAGTGTTCACAGCTACTGCACTTACTGTCTTGGCCTGGCTCATGCCCGAAGAGCTGGTGCAGCTGTGCAGGCATCACTGGAGGTTGTAGCATGGTCTGGGTCTGATGTGGAGTAACCTGCTGGTTCTGATGCTGCAGAGGCTGCTGGTTCTGCAGATGCTGCTGTTGCATTTGCTGCTGTTGTTGCATCTGTTGCATGTGCTGCTGTTGGAGTTGCTGTTGTAGGAAATGTTGTTGCTGCTGCTGCAAATGCTGTTGGTGCATCTGCTGCTGGTTTTGCTGTTGTTGTTGCTGTTGTTGTTGTTGTTGTTGTTGCTGCTGCTGCTGCTGCTGTTGTTGTTGTTGTAACTGCAACTGGAGTCTTTGCTGCTGTAACTGTTGCAATTGCTGCTGCAATGCATGTTGCTGCTGCTGCTGCAAGGGTGGCCTCTGGAGCTGCTGTGGTCGCATTTGTTGCTGTGGGAATGGGTGTTGTTGCTGTTGCTGCTGCTGCTGCTGCTGCTGCTGCTGCTGCTGCTGTTGTTGTTGTTGTTGTTGTTGTTGTTGTTGTTGTTGTTGTTGTGCATACATCTGCTGATGCATCTGTTGCTGTAAGAACTGATGGGATTGCTGAGGCATTTGAGAGAAGCCTTGCTGTGGCTGAGGTTGCTGCTGCTGCTGTTGTTGTTGTTGTTGTTGCGGTTGTTGCTGTTGCTGATGGTGGTGCATCTGCATGACCTGCGGCAGCATCATAGAATGCTGTTGTGCCATCTGTTGTGGGTGCTGTTGTTGCTGCTGTGGTAGCTGATGTGACTGCTGCTGCATTAACTGCTGTTGTGCTTCAAGTGGTAGTTGCTGCTGGGTCTTAACTGGATTAAACAGAATCTGGTTGGGAACACCAGACTGGCCTTGATTTCCCAGGTGCTCCACCACACCTTTAGAGGATGAAAGACTCTGGAGGATCTAAAATGACATACAATTAATTACACACAAAATAAAAATATAAATCATACCTCATAAATGTAAAGGGAAAAATAAATCAAAGGCCGGTTTCACACTGCATGCATTAGCAAAGCGTAGGCAGCGCATATTTTTTTGGTGCAAAATTGACCTGATTAACATGAAAAATAACACATTTCACCATGAAATCATGTGTTCTGTGTGTTTCACAATCACCATATGACATCATATGACATATATATGACAACATATGCATGCAAATAAATTAATAAATTTAATCGAATGCACTTTATCTCAGTGTCTAATTTAAAGTAAGCAGAATGCTAGATCTAACAAGCCTTAACTGACGAGAATAACCCTTCCAGTCAAATATTGCCCTGCAATCACCAATAACAGCTTTAATTTGTGAATGCCGGCAAATGACCATGGCATAAGTGGGATAATCCCTGGATAGCTGTGAATTAAACTATTTTAATGCACTTTGCAAGGGCAACCACACTACGCTTTTCGTGGGGTGGTTCTTTGCCTCCACATCGTACATTCAAATTGTTTAATGCATAGCTAGCCATGGTTTATCATTCACTTAAAATCGCAGTCAGTGTGATTTTTTATAGTCGTTCTTAGCCGTTTCACGATATCGATTTTATTTGTATATATCGTACAGCCCAACTGCGTAGATATCAGAGTCTTTACCAGAGGATACATCCATACTGTTACAAAGTATACGGTTATAGTGCTCAAAACTATTTCTTACATTTGCCACATTGGATGGTCGCGAGGGCTGTTGCGTGTCTGCATTGTTAGTAATGTTCCTCAGTGTCCTGGGAGTTGGATTCCATCCACCCATAACCTCCGATCTCTCCACCCCTAGAGGCACACCTCCGCCTGTACCAACCAGCCTAGCATCTGGCGGCCCAAAACCTCCAGGTACAGGTGGGACATTGGCACACAGATTGATCAAACCCGTTTCTTTGCCAGGCTGTAGTCGACGCTTGGCAGGGCCAGGCTGCGGCACCTCAGCTGGGGTCCAGTTCAGGTTGCGGTCTTCCTTCTCTGGGGACGAGTCATCAGAGTCATCGAACATTAACTCTGATTTGCGCTCATGTTTCGGTGAGGGTGAACGACTACGCCTGCCTACAGGGGAAGCATCATGGGATGATGTAGGGCTGGACCGCCGGCTGTGAGGGGAGCGTCTGTCACTGTAGCTGCCTTCAGAACCTGAGCTCCTCTCATTTTCATACTCGCTGCCATCCTCTTCCGGTGACTCATATAATGTAAGCCTTGGGTGATATAAAGTCTCATCCTTCCTGTTCTTTTCTTTAACAGAGTCCAAAATCCATTCTGGGGTTACTACCTTAATGTTGCTATGCCGCAAAGCACACTCATACTTGGCCTGAAAAAGAGAAAAAATCCAAATGAAAAGCAAATTCCAGAGTTTACAATTCGGGTTATTTAAAGTCGGGTATATTGTGTATTTTCACATTTTGAATGCATTACTATTTTACACATGTTGAATTTATGCTTATTAAAAGATGATGCAGAGCATGACGTCATATCACGGCCGTTGCAGTGTCCAAACAAATATTGCAAGCTCAAAACAGAGGATTTGGCGAAGTCATGCAGTGACAGATCGCTAACATGGCCACTCAATGCGGTAATATGTTGAGCAAAAAATCCAAAGTGTTGGAACATTTCAAGTGGGTAAATAATGACCACAAAAAGATGATGTGCAACCTCAAACATTACCTATTTAAAACATTTAACTAGTAGCATAACATTATCCACTTTGCATGGCTAATATTAGGCATTTACACAAGTGTTTGTGTGGAGTGTGGAAGCTAAATTAGCACCGCGCTTACTGGACGGCATGTTTAGCTTAACTTCCGCATCCACTCCATCAAGAGCATCTTCTCAAAGGCCAGCTTCATTGTGAGCAAGACCCAGAGCTCACTTCTCCTTGACAACATAGACAAACATATCTTCCTTTTTCATAATATGAGAAGATTGAAAAAAATAAAAAATAGTGAGTGAGCCAGGTTTAGCTGTCCATATTGTTGTTTATATTGTATGCCGCTATAGCATATTTGGAGTTTTCATTCAATGTTAAGGCTACTTATTATAGCCTGATTATGTTTGAACTGAGATTTTTCTTTTAAGCTTTTCAGTTTGCTGCATATTTATTTATTTGTTTGTTTATCATTTATATTTGTCCTACATTTTTTTTTATATTTTCATTATTTTAAAAAAAAAGTAAGATATGGCTGTTAATTATATTGATCTCAAAATAAATCTTGATATCAAAAGTTCATGCACAGTTTGCCAGTGTCGCTGTGGCAAGCTCTAGAGCGCTTAATTTACATTTTAAATGCTCATTACGGTTTAGTAATTCTCCACCGACTAATTGACAAATGGCTTAAATCAGTGGTTTTCCACCTGTGGGCCATGGCGATATTGCAGGGGGGCCACCATTCACAAAAAAAAAAAAAAATTGTAAATGTATGTAAATTGTATAATTCAATTTTTATTAAAAAACACAATGAAATAACAAAAATAAATATTAAACTTACTGTGTATTCACTATTTAAGCTTGTTGAGAATAAACAACCAATTATCTACCATGCTTTTGCTGCATAGTTAATGTAGGCTACAACAGATTTATAAGAAAATACAGTCCCTAGCACTAGTCTTCAAGAGTGTGGGAGTGGAGAACAAACAGTTACCACTCTGTATTGCTGAAATTAAGCTTCACATTATTTAGCTTATTTTAGGCTTAACTTTCTTTTCTTTTTTTATCTTTACACAGCTCCGTATGCAACTTTCTTCTTTTCAGCCTAACATATAGTGCTTCGTAAATGCTAAACACCACCAACCTTTGCATTAGGCGAGTCACAAAGATTTTAGTTTATAAGGTTATTGTTATGCACCAGAGTCTCTTGAGGCCTACAGTAACCCCAGTTCCACGGTGCTATAAGCACCCTCAAATGAAAGCATGAGCACCCTCAGTTGAAGCTGTAATCATAGGATATTGGCAAAACAGATTTGTCAAACGCTTCAGTGTGTATTTGTGTTTGTACTCTGGAAAGTGTCAAATGTTTCTATTTATAACATGCTTTTTAAGTCAGGGCTACAGACCAAAAAAAAAAAAAAAAATTAAGGAGCAATTGGCTCCTATAATGGGAAAAAATGGCTGCCAAATAATTTTTTTGGTGCCACAAAAGGATAAAGGTGCTTTCATTTTGTCATGTGTTGTAACATCTGCCCTCATTTTCATTATCATTTTATTTTTCATCCATCACATGGCAAATTATTATTAGTTTGGGCTGATGCATCCTAAAAACTGCCGTATGTCTTGCATACACCCAATTAATTTTTTCTTCATTAGTAATATCTGAGCGGTAAATGAAGCTCTTCACATGCAATTAAATGGGCAGTGTTGAATTTCAACAACATTTATTGCTTGTATTTTGTGATAAAATCGACAGAATTTGAAATAATTGTTAATTGATAATTGTTTACTAAAATTAACAAACACATTAAAAGTGGCAATTAAAGGGGTACTTCAGCGCTGGGAAGATGAATCTGTATATAAACTGGGTCATTAATGTAGTACAAATGTGAAATTATTTTTGAATTTGGTGCCTTCTAGACTGAGAAAACACAGAAAATTTATTTTTGTCTAATGGGGATGAAAGACAACAATTCCCAGAACGCACTGCTTCACTGCCCTACTCTAGGCACGGCTAGTCGGCTACTGGATTACTGGATCACTTGCCCACCGCGTTTATTTTCAGAAAATCAGTTCAGTTAGAGACACTACAATTAAAAACTGAACGTGTCTGTTCGATATAATGCGTGTGAGCCGATTGATCGTCACGGCACAAACGCAGCAGGATCGGATTACATTCATCACATGAGCTGAGGTAATCGCGGGATTCGCGGCTGCGGCTGCATTCATAGCGCGTGATCAGTCTGGCGCGTGTTCAGTTCATGTCTTTGGAAGCTTAACTTTCATAGGAAGTTCATTTTAAAAGTTAAAACACTCACTTTGGTCTCCACCGCTCCGTTTACATGAATCTCCGCGAGCCGAGTGCTGTGAGTGTGATGTTGAAAACATGTGGAAACAGCGCCTCCTGCTGGCTGTAGTCTTTAGCCTCTGGACAAAAACTCCTCCGATGGCGCAAAATGACGATATTTGCGTCATCGGAGGAATTTTTCCAGAAATAAAATACATAATTCTCTTGTCTCAGGGTCATATGAGGGGGGGGGAAGTACGATAATTTGAATATACTCCCGGGTTTCTACTGATACAAAGCTTAATGCTAATCGCTGAAGTAACCCTTTAAGAACAAATCTTACTGCGATCATGGATGGCTGCGCTATAAATAATGTGAAGGTCATGCAGTATGAGAACACAGCAAAGATTACAAGATACTGAGGATAAGAATCCATATCAGTATGAATTAAGAACAGTTTGTTTGTGTCCACACAGCTGACATGTTTATCTTTTGTAGTTTATCCACGTTGTGTGCATGTAATAGACACTTTTAAAGTACCAGGATGTTCATTCATTTACATGTCTTTGTCGTTTTATCGCTTATAGCAGTCAGCGTTGTTGCTCAATACAGCTGAGGGCTTTGAAAAAGCCTGATATTTTTAGTTCAGAAGCTGATCCTCGCTGTCTTCCTGGTCCAGGTCGGCACTTTTTTTTTTCCCACTGCAACTTTGCCGTGCGTAGTCTCATTTTATTACGTCAACACAACAAGAGATGTGATGGGCTACTCATCACAGACATCGCTGTTGATTTCTTGAACACAATGGTCAATCAGAGGTGTTTAATTTAGTCAGAATCCACTCACCTCTCAAAACGCCAGAGTTTTGTTCAGCGCAGAGTTACGCACGCTCGCAAATCCTTTCAATTTAACAAAGTGTAGACACAAGGTAAAGAGATTCATTGTGCAGCTCCATTAATTACACGCTGCAAATGCAGAATTCACTCTCAAAATTGCAATGACTGACATAGTGACCATAGCAATGAACGGGACAAAAGTCTGATAGCCTATGCGCACATTAAGGCTAGAGCACCCGATTTGATTCTGGAACCAGGCCTCGGCCCTGTAACCCATAACCTGCATTTTCTTTTTGTAGCTAGTTTATTCAATAAAGACTGTTAATGATCTGTTAATGATAATGTTTGAAGTACTCATTAACCGACAGTCAGGTTTGTTCAAATTCGTGCAGTGGGCTGAGTTGGAAAAGGTTGGGAAGCACTGGCTTAAATTAACGTCTAACAGCCGACTAGGAAAAATTTTAGTCAGGGGCAGCCTTAAAAAATGTGTATTATTAATATTTTAAAATGCATTATTATATAATTGTTTAATTAATCCATTTTAAATAGTGATCACAACTTTGTGAAGAATTGCAGCCATAAATTACCGCAGCATAATGATTAAATTGTGTCTAACAGATATATTAATGCATACTGAACAATCCACAACCTCAAACGTCAAAGAAAACAAAAAGATCACATCACTGCAGTGACAATATTTACATGATACTGAATATTTCTCAATCAGAAACCAATGACGTTTGTTTGGTTACAAAGAGTTTCCTATAAAAGGCAGGCTTTGAAAACCTAGACGGTGAATATGGGGCAATAAAACGGACCCTTTCCTGAATACAGCACTCAAAAACAGAGCCAATAAAACAAGATCAGCAAACCAGTCCCCATCCATCAACTTATCCCAAAGAAAACAACCCACAGATGTAAACCTAGACAGAGTCTTGCAGATAGCAGCTGTTAAAGGTACTCTATTAGTCGTAAACTTTAACTGAGCTGCAGTATCTCCCACACCTCCCCCACTTTACTATGGAGAGAGACGACCATAAGTCTGTGTTGATGCACAATGCCTTAAGCCTGAAGTATACTTCGGCTGTCCGCGTCCATGCATCATCCGCGTGGCGTAATTTTCGTCTGTGTACAACAGAGCATGCACAAAAAGGCAGCCCAATTTTTCCGACCGTGCCGATGATGCACGTACAACTGTGCATGCACCAGAAAGTCAGAAGAGTTGAACAACAACAACTGTACTGTGCATGTGTCGAACTCGGTCATCCACGCTTATCTGTGGTTGAGTATACTTTGAAAGTGGTGCGGACACGGTCACACGTCGAGATGCGTCCAGACGTGGAAATACACGCAGGGCTTTATGGTGCACTATACATTAAGTATTAGTAAAAACACAGACATCTGACTGACATCTAACTTCCAATAGCAAACATTAATTATATGCATTAAGACAAGATGACAGACATGTGCTTACCCCCTTCGGTTCAGGCACAACAAGATGGGTGCACTTCTTGTTGAAGTGGAGCTGACAGTCACCTCCATAGAACGTGATAAAGGCCCAAAGTGTGTTGAGATCCTCTGCCAGCTTTAAAACAGACAAGATTAGTAAAAACTAATATCAACCCAGCTGCCTTATAAAGACAGATGACAATATGAATATGCAGAATACGCATACATGACTTACATGTGGCAGACAAGCTGTAACACCAAAGAACACTTGCCCTGACTCTGGAGAAAATCCTGTAACTCTGATTTATTAACAGTCAAGATAAATGGTATGATATTCCTCTTTAACTTGTTATCAGTTTCAAGGTTGCATGTAGATGATGGTGACACAACAAAATGGGTGCAAAAGCAATAGCAGAACAGTCGATTTCCAAACCATTGAATTGTGAAAGGATACGGAAGCAGGTCTCCACATTTGACAGACAGGATAACCCAGCTCGGCTGAAACAGAAATGAATTTGAATGTTAAACATTGCAGCACATTTCCAGTAGCAACAGTAAGTGATCACATCTAATTACAGGCAGAATATCAGTCTCAAATGTAGCTTCTGACTTCTAAAGCTTCAGTGCAATATGTCTGTTTACCTTCACAACAGGCAAGTCAAAGACCTCTCTGGACTCCCCGACCTCTGGATTGTCCCCATCTTCTGCTATAATGTGGGTGGCGAGGGCATTGTAAGACACTTCTTTTCCTTTCCCAGCTTTCAGAAGTTGTACAACCTATAAGCAAATGTCAACAAGCGATCATCAGCATATCAGTCACTTCATAAAAACAAATAATCTACTTGCTGCAAGCTCTTAATGAATGGACCAGGAATCGTAGATAAAATCGTGCAAAAAATGTAAGCAAAAACTACACATAAAACCAAAAGATGAGACACTTTGATAAACACAGAAGTCTACAGATGCTAGCTTTATAGCGTTTCATTGACTTCCTATTTAAGATAGCCTCAATAAATATTGTATACACACGCTTCAGGGGCAGGATTATTCATACACATGCAAATAAATCGCTAACACAACTAAAAGATTAGTCCAACGTGAGAAGTGTCGCATTGTTGTCACTGATGATGGCTAACATACTGAAGACGGGACTTTCGCTAACAGCAGATAAAGGAGAGTACACCATACATACAAAAGAGGGCGTGCTGAATAAATAAAGCCTACTGTACTCAAGAATAACATTAAATGCAGCTTGTCCAAAGGTATCCTCTAGTTTTCGCCATGTTATGAGTGTTGATGTGGGTTAGCTTTCATGCTAACACCAGTCAGTAAGCCACTATTAGCCAAAAGGCTAAATGAATATCTTATCAGTTATATTTAACGTTACCTTCGGATCAATGTCTCCCACCACATAAAACTTAACGTCCTTGAAAAGCTCATCCGGTACTTTTAATTCGTCTTCCGACATGGTTTTGACTGCTTTAAATTATTTTACAGCGGAAAGTAAGCATTATGTGGCTGTCAGATTAGCGTACAACAACCGGCCTCATAGGAAAGGGGTAGAGAAGCGCCAAAGAGGATTCGGCGGGCTCTGGGCGCTTACATATCTTTCATGGGGGGAGATCAATCACTTTACGCAATTACGTCTGGTAAATATTTAAAATGCAAGAATAAAATGAACAAATTCCATTATGAGCATTGCTGTCTTGTTCGATGAACGTATTCTGGACTTTAAATATAGAGTATTATAAAAATCGAAATATACTGTGTATTTCATAACACCCCTACGTTTGTGCATTACGTCACATTTGTGGGCGGCGCGTCATTTTCCACGCGCTTATTTACATCAATAAAAGCGCCAAATATGAAACACGTCTGTGTCTGTATTGTGAGCGTTTCATTTAAACAACCAAAACATTTTATTTAGGAAGACTTAAAGATCGATTTGAATTTAAACGTATCAGTGTGTTGGCTACACAGTTCTACAATTTCCTGCATTTGGTTTTTAACTTGTAACTAATATTTTATCAGTGCTATATAGATCAGTGTTTATCATTCTAGATCTATTCAGTCATCCATAAAGTATAGTCAAACATTTTTTAAGGGCTATATTAGTAGTACTTAATATGATGTACCAAGGCTGACACTTCAAATCTAATAAAATATTATGTCCACGAAAATAAAAAATAATGATAATAAAGAGAGAATAAGTTAAAAATGTAATATTTTATTTTAATTTATGGACTGGCTGGCGGGGGACATATGTCAGAAGACATCTTCATGGATGAAGAAAATGAAAATAAAAATATATATTAAAAATTAAAATGTGAATTTGTGTTGGTATGCTAAGAAAAAATGCGTATGTTACTATAATGTATACATAAGGTTACAATAAAACAACATTTGCAAAGAAAAATATTTGTCTTTTATCTGCTCCCAGTTTTCTTTGTATTCTCCCATTCTTTGGCTTTATGTGTGAGGAACACTTTTGTGTGTGTGGGGGGGGGGGTAGTCTTCACAAATATAGCATGGCTTAATGTAAAAACCACATTGTGAAAACATTCTCAATTTAAAAATCAGCAAAATTACACATTGCTGTAGATATAATAACAGTGTAAGGGTTAGGTTATTACAGTCACGGAAAACATGATGATGTTTAGTATGAAAAACATTTGCGGTCCTTCAATATACAGTAGCTTCATTGTTTCAAGTCTGTGTGCTTGTTTGTTTGCCTTTCACATGTTGAAATAGCTCCCTCTGTGAATGTAATTTCCCCTGAGTAAAGACTGCAGAAATTTACAATCATGGAAAATGAAGAAAACAGGGTACCATCAAAAAACCGTAGACGAGTACAGCTCAGTTGGTTATGTCACTGTGATGTGATATAGTATGTTGTTAACCTTGTATCAATGTGGTCTGCGCCGAGGTGGCGACTTGAGAAACTGCAGTAGCGCGGTCACTCCTCTCTCTTGCGCGAGATCCGGAGACTGACACTCGGGATATTGTTTTCTACCGATTTGGGTGATACCGCCTCCGCTTAAGCAAAAGTGATGTTTTCTAAAGGTAAGTGAGAAATGAAGAAAAACAATGAAATGCTGTGGTGAGATGCCGTAGCCTGAATACGCGCAGAGCAACGTTATGTAGGCTGCCAATATGATGCTGTGTTCGCTGAGATATAGTCTCTAGTAAAGCATTCTAATATGAGTGTCACGTGGAAGTTAGTCTTGCAAATTAATTAGTGGGCTAAGTTGAAATGTATTACGAATTATATTGCGAACAATATACATCTTTACTTGAACTCTTTGTAGAACTTAATTGTCATCTTAAATGTCTTAAAATCCTTTAAGATGCTACCCATGAAAAGACAGTGGTCAAGTAGGGTACATTTATATATATATTATGACTTATTAGGGCAAGGTCCACTTTCATAGTCGTAATTTCTTTGCACGAACAAATGTATGCATGACATGAAATATTAAAAGCTTCTGTGCAGAATATATATATATATATATATATATATATATATATATATATATATATATATATATATATATATATATATATATATATATATATATATATATATATATATATTTTTTTTTTTGCATGCTCATGTATCGCATCTGCATATGTTAATTGCAGGGCAGCTTGACAAGTTACATTGATGCTCAGCAGCATATGCAAATCAATGCACAAAAGTACCTTCACCGAGCAGTTCAGTGCATAAAGTGTACCTTTTGATGCAGCTACTTTGGCTAGAAGATTATGGATTTAAAATGTAGAGATCATGCACTCAAATTGCAAAATAAAATGTTTTTTCAAATTAACAGTAGGTTACTTTTGAGAAACAGCATTCAAATGTACATTCTTAAAAATAATTGTTATTTATTGGGATTGATGGTTCCATTAAGAACCTTTCCTTGGATCTTCTATAGTCCACAAACAGTTTTTTACAGTGGAAAAAGGCTTACTTTTTAAAAATGTTCTACACTCTTTATTTTTAAGAGTGTACATGGAGTGGGTTATCTCCTCTGGTTGACTCACTTCCATATTGAGATCACATGACGAGCTGTGTTATTAGTAATAATAATAATATCCGCAATAATGTTTTCTTTAATGCTTTCAGTCAGTGCTCATGTCTGGTGCTTTATGAAGAATAAACATAAAAGTACATGTAAACAAAAAAGCAATGTAAATACAGACACAACAGAACTGAACTGAACTGAAGGACAACACAGCATGTGCACAATCCACCAGACAGTCCAGACAGAATTATTGCGAGTGGAAATATAAAAAGTCCACACAAGCAGTCCCTGCTGGAGTGATTAAACAAACTGTGACGACCCGCAGCTCCCATGCCACAGATCAAGGAAAAAACTTAATCCAACACAGCGACCACAGGGAAGAACTCATGGCCGTCCGTCCGATCACAGTGCAGCCAGAGCTCATGAACCACCAACAATGCACAAAAACATAACAGGGACTGAATCCAAGAATGCCTGTCATATACACTGATCAGGCATAAAATTATGACCACTGACAGGCGAAATGAATAACACTGATTATCTCTTCATCACGGCACCTGTTAGTGGGTGGGATATATTAGGCAGCAAGTAAACATTTTGGCTGCGTCCGAAACCTGGAAAATGCTGCCTTCGGAGGACACATTTCAATGAAGGAAGGCATCAAAGCACATCTGAATCCAATGTTAGCTTCACTTCCTGTCTCCTAAGATACTTTCATTTGATTGATTTTTAAAGGCAGCATACATGTATCCTTCGCTGCCTTTGATATCCCTCAATCCTGTGCATTTCATTCTGTGACAGTTGGGGTGACAAAAAAAAGATGGCGTCTGAAAGTTGCGTTTGCTGGTCAGTTTGTGTGTAAATGTACGTTTTTCCCAACATTTTACACTTCTGATGTAATTTCTAGCGAGAAATGTAGTAATTAAGAAGAAGAAGAAGTTTTATTTACATAGCGCCTTTCCACAGCTCAAGGCCGCTTACTTATCAAAGTAATGAATGGTATGAATGGACTTATCTAACCTATTAAATATTTAATAGTTTAAAAACTATTAAATATTGTTCAGATCTCACCAAAGTTCTCTCTGTTTTGCTGTAGATTATTAAACGATTATTAGACGTCCGAAATCAGGTTTGTGAGGTGCCTTTATGCACAAACGCCGCCTGCAGAGTCATTGTCTGATAAGCAAGGTAACGAGTCAGCTGCCTAGGTTTTCGGACGCAGCCTTTGTTACAAGTTAATGTGTTAGAAGAAAGAAAAATGGGTAAGCGTAAGGATTTGAGCAAGTTTGACAAGGGCCAAAAAAGGGCATCTTTAAAACTGCAGCTCTTGTGGGGTGTTCCTGGTCTGCAGTGGTCAGTATCTATCAAAAGTGGACCAAGGAAGGAACAGTGGTGAACCGGCAATATCAAACAGAAGAGCTACTGTAGCTAAAATTGCTCAAGAAGTTAATGCTGATTCTGATTCAGGTTCAGCAAGGTGTCAGAATACACAGTGCATCACAGTTTGTTGCGTATGGGGCTGCATAGCTGCAGACCAGTCAGGGTGCCCATACTGACCCCTGTCCACTTCCGAAAGTGCCAACAGTGTGCACATGAACATCAAAACTGGACCACGAAGCAATGGAAGAAGTTGGCCTGGTCTGATGATTTCTTTTGCATCATGTGGATGGCCGGGTGTGTGTTACCTGGGGAACACATGGCACCAGGATGCACTAGGAAGAAGGCAAGCCGGCAGAGGCAGTGTGATGCTTTGGGCAATGTTCTGCTGGGAAACCTTCGCTCCTGCCATTCATGTGGATGTTACTTTGATAAGTACCACCTACCTAAGCGTTGTTGCAGACCATTAAAAGAACACTCAATTTTCCAAGTCCCCTAGAGTTAAATAGTAGAGTTTTACCGTTTTTGAATCCATTCAGCCGATCTTTGTATCTGGCGGTAGCACTTTTAGCATAGCTTAGCATACATCATTGATTCTAATCAGTCCATTAGCATCTCATTCAAAAAATTACCAAAGACACTTTCAATATTTTTCCTATTAAAACTTGACTCTTCTACAGTTACATCGTGTGCTAAGACCAACTGGAAATGAAAAGTTGCGATTTTCTACACATATTGCTAGGAACTACTTTCTCATTCCTGCGTAATAGTCACGGATTTTCGAGGCCGTACCATGGCTGCAGCGGCGCAATGATTCGTTGGTATTCTGTGAAACATGGTGGTAGTACACCTTCGACTTACTACCACAGTTCTTTACAACACACAGAACCATGGCTAATCACACAGGTAAATCCACAACACAATTTGTCGGCTGCAAGCCTGAAACTACTGCAACTACACTACAACTACATATAAATAGGAAAATGTTGCCGTTGTTTTGTCACTTATTGAGCAGTAGGCTAGATGGAGCCGTTTACCTCCAGTCTTTGTGCTAAGCTAGGCTAGCGGTGGGTGCGTCAGACAGAGTTATGGCACGCACAGAGATAAAAATGGTATGTATGAACTTATCTAACTCTGGGGGATATGGTGAATAAGCTAAAGTCCCAAAAAGTTGCTGTGTTCCTTTAAAGGAACACTCCACTTTTTTGAAAATAGGCTCATTTTCCAAGTCCCCTAGAGTTAAATAGAAGAGTTTTACCGTTTTTGAATCCATTCAGCCGATCTTTGTATCTGGCGGTATCACTTTTAGCATATATATACGGTGAATAAGCTAAAGTCACAAAAAGTTGGTGTGTTCCTTTAATGGAAACGGTGAATAAGCTAAAGTCACAAAAAATGTGTGTGTTCCTTTAATGGAAACAGCATTTCCTGGTGACTGTGGCCTCTTTCAGCAGGATAATGCACCCTGCCACAATGGTTCAGCACAACAACAAGTTTGAGGTGTTGATGTGGCCTCCAAATTCCCCAGATCTCAATCCAGTCGAGCATCTGTGGGATGTGCTTAACAAACAAGTCTGATCCATGGAGGCCCCATCTCACAACTTTCAGGACTTAAAGGATATGCTGCTAACATCTAGGTGCCCGATACCACAGCAAAATGGGGACCAACACAATATTTGGAAGGTGATTATAATGTTATGCCTGATCGGTGTAAATGTGTGAGACAGAAAAAAACATGAAGTGACAAACTTCATGCATCAGCATAGGTGTCTTTAAAAAGTCGAAAACCAGTGATACTAAGTTAAAACTAACTAAGTTAGTGCACCTTGAAAAATGAGAACTATAAGGAAGTGCTGTAGGTTTGTTACATATGTAAACAACAACAACAAACATTTGTGATTTCTGAGTGGTTAACAAGTAGGCTACTTGCCAAAACAGTGTGAAGGAGCATTGTGTTACTGAGCAGGTCTGTAAAAGCAGTTAAATGAACCCTTGTCACCTATTTGAAGGAATCCGCTGTGAAGAGAAGTGCCAGTGTGATTAGGATGAGCCCTCCGACGCTGCACTGTTTTAACTGCCATTAAAGTAATGATTCAAATATGAGGGCATTATCTGAGAGCGGATGACACATCTGTTGGATGTCTCATAATTGATTAAAGGAAATTATGTGGTTTATGAAACTTCCCACACATGCATATCATTTCTAAAACACTGTCTAGAGGAACAGTGATACACTAAAAGGCCAATTCACGCCACACTGACAGACGGCAACAGACCTTTCATCAGGTTTTGTCTGATCAGTGTGTTACCCAGCTGTCACCGTTGGTCGGCTCTCGTTTTCTCAGAATGAACATTTTCAAGTCTTGGAATGTCTGAGAGGTGATGTACTGTAATCTGGTGACTGCGGGCGTCTGTCAGTGCTGTGTGAATTGGCCTTTAGAAGCTGATGTTTGATTTAGGCCATAGACCAAATTTGTATTGCTATATTTTGTATGCACAGATTCAGGCTTGAGGTGTTCTGAATATTTTAATGTTTCACATACATCGAGCATATATGAATCCACTGCTTACCCTAAGGCATGGGTAGATTAAAGCTTTTTTGGTAACCAATCTGCCTGTATTTTACCCCTTCTGTTTGACATGTGTATTGTTTCTGCTTATGAATTTCCCCAAGCCATGAATTCTTAATCAGTTTGGCCAGTGTTCACACACACATTGTTCGAAAGCTCAATTACGTTTTCGAACAATCGCTACTTAAACATATTCCAGTCACAGAGGCAGATTCATTATGAAGTCACAGAGCCTGATGAAAATAGTGTCATGAAGGAATACTTGTTCTAAAATATATATCTAAGCACCTGTAGTAAAAATATGAATTTAAGCTTTTCGCTCACATTAAATATGAATAAATTATCAAAGACTTCATTAGATTTAGCTCCCAGCAAGATGCATATCAAAATGCAAATACTTTGATCATTAAAACAGAGCATTTGAAGTAAGGATCAGTTAAGAGTCCACAACCCAGAATCCAATTTGTGAAGGAGAAGTGTTACAAGCTGTGCTATATTTTACATCTAATTATCAGCACAAATGGTTGCACAAAATAGTATGTTTCTGAAGCTTCAGTATGACACTTCTGATCATGGGCAGATGGGGGGGAATAGCTCTTTCTTAACTTAAAATAAATATTTAACAATCATTACTTCACCATATCTGTACCTCTCTGCCATTGGGCTGTAGTGGCTTCACTAAGGTGAAGTGTTACACAGAATTTGCTTGACAGCTATACTTTGACATGTTTCCAGCGTGAATCTTCCTGATTCTGCCATTTCAAAGTCAGCCCTGCCATACCAGAGATGGTGAATGGCATATTTTCTCTGGCATGTCATTTCAGCTAAAAATACTGTTCACACATCAGATTTTTATTACACAATGATAGCTGACACGCAACTGTTTTAAATGTCTTTGTCATCTAGATGTGGTATAGCACAATAGGTAACATACTACAAAGAAATAGTCTGATTGGACAATGGTGTTCAGATTTAAGATGTCCTCACTGCAGCTTGTAGTGTAATGATGTACGTAAATCCAATGCGTAATGGATGCACATTTTTTCCCCAAACCAGGTTGAGGTGTTAGGGTGTAGGATAGATTTAATGGTTAGTATTGTATTGGCAATCAGCACTGTGACACTGGGGTGGGGATCAAGTGTCTACCATGATTTTTAATCCAGTATGACATTGCACTACAAGCTACAAGCAGAACAACCTGTTCTGGCCAGTGCAATCTAATTTAAAGTCACCATGAAGTCAAAATTGCCAATTCTTGGTTTTTATGGAATAGACCTATTGCAGTATTTAATATAAGCCTAAATGATTTATCACTGCACATCATTATTTTTTATGAATTCATGTGCTTTCATATTTTTTCGCCAAAATACCTTCCCCTCCTTTTCTTCTCTTCTCTTCTCTTCTCTTCTCTTCTCTTCTCTTCTCTTCTCTTCTCTTCTCTTCTCTTCTCTTCTCTTCTCTTCTCTTTTCTTCTCCTCTTCCCTCTTGTCTAAATGGTACATTGGGTTACACTTTATTTTAATATGTTATTGTTACAGTGTAATTATGTATTTGATACTGAGTTTGATTGAGGGTTAGTTGCATGTAATATGCATAGTTTATTGTTATTATTATGGTAAGTGTAACATATGTAACAATGACACTGTAAAATAAAGTGTTACTGTGCACTGTATAATTTTATAGCCGAATTATAGCCGTTGATTATCACTATTTTTTTCCAGTTGACAAAACCGAATATCTGTGCAGAAGCTGCATTTTTTTTTACAATGTCTATTTTCTCACTTTTTATACAGCTGTAGCAGTCCAGTGAAGTTCTTTCTGGCTATTTTGTAAGTACTGTAAAGTGGACAAAAGCGCACTCAATAAAATGGCTGGTGTCAGCCAGAACAGCTCCTTTAACCAGAGCTCAGAATATGGAAATGTCTACAGGCCACAGACAGTGTTCAGCGTCTTGACGTTCACCCTGCTGGCAATGCTTGTGGTGGCTACATTTTTCTGGAACTTGCTCGTCCTAGTCACAATTCTCAGAGTCAGAACATTCCACCGTGTGCCCCACAACCTGGTGGCCTCCATGGCCATATCTGATGTGATGGTGGCTGCTTTGGTGATGCCTCTCGGTCTGGTCCATGAGATCAACGGTCGGCGATGGAAGTTGGGCCGAGCTCTCTGCCAAGTCTGGATATCTTTCGACGTCCTGTGCTGTACGGCCAGCATTTGGAACGTGACTGCAATAGCCCTTGACCGTTACTGGTCCATAACGCGCCACCTGCAGTACACGCTGAAGACCCGAAAGAAGATCTCCAATGGGATGATTGGCTTGACCTGGCTACTCTCGTCTGTTATTTCCCTCTCCCCTCTGTTTGGCTGGGGTGAGACGTATTCAGAGGAGGACATGGAGTGCCAGGTGAGCCAGGAGCCGTCTTACACCATCTTTTCCACATTCGGGGCCTTCTATCTGCCTCTCTGTGTTGTGCTGTTTGTCTACTGGAAGATATACAAAGCTGCTAAGTTCCGTATTGGATCAAAGAGGACCAGCACCATCACTCCAGTTGCAGAGGCTGGAGAGGTATAAATGATACTGATATGCTTTTTCTTAATACTGCAACATTTTAGGATCATTATCCTGCACACACTAATGTACTGTCTTTTTAATCTTGCACAGACTGTACTGTGCAGAGAATTTCTTTCTCAATATTTTGAAATTGCAGAACGTATTCTATTGATTCAGATCCACTGTTCATTACTCTACAGAACGTTACTAGACAGCAATTCAATAGGCAATTGAACCTGAATGTCCCATTAGCTTGCTCTATTACCCTGTATAATCTCTAAGCATGTCACAACACTTTAGCGAATAGTAATCCTGACACCTTCCTTAGATAAGTTCCACATTATTTTCCATTCTATTACCATCCTGTTCTACTTCATTGGGTTCAGGAGTGATTGTCAACGGTTTGACACAGAAACTTTAAGGGTTTAAAAGCTTATGCTTTAATGGCTATTTTCAGGCCATTCCAATATTGCAGAAGTTCTTGTTATCTTCTGATGTTATATTAACCCTAGAAGAAATGACTCAAAAAACCTACATAAATGCATGAGCGGGGTCAACATGTCCTGCATTGGAATCATTGGATTGACTGTTTTTATATTGTTGTTTTTCATTGTAATGAGATCATTTAAGAATCTGATTATACTACACTTTTCAAAAGTCTGGGTAACAGTTAATACTTTTATTCAGCAAGGATATATTAAATTGATTGAAAGTGACAGTAATAACATTTGCATTGTTACGAAAACTCCCGTTTCTATTAAATGCTGTTCTTTTTAACTTTCTATTCATCAAAGAATCACAATATTAAACTGCACAATTTTCAACATTGATTATAATAAATGTTTCTTAAGCATCAAATTAGCATATTATAATTATTTATGAAGGATCATGTGACACTAAAGACTGAAAATTTGCCATTGCATAAATTGCATTTTAACCGACATTTTAAATATTGTTTCAAATATTCAAATAATATTTCACTATATCACAGCATATCTTCAGTATTTTGATCAAAATAATGTAGCCTTGGTGAATATAAGAGACTTCTTTTACTCATTAAAAAATCTTACTGACTCCAAACTTTTGAACTTTAGTGTAAATATTTAAATGTTAATATGTAAATTTCATTGCTATAAGCCTCACAATAAAAAGGCTAAAATAAATGTGTTTATTAAAAAAAGTGTATGTATACCCTTGATTCTTAATACTGTGTGTGGTTCCCTGGATGATCCACGGCTGTTTTTTTTTGTTTGTTTTGTGATGGTGACAATGTTATTCAGAAAAATCCTGCACATTCTTCAGTTTTACAGCATCTTTTGCATGTTTGAACCCTTTCCAGCAGTGACTGTATGATTTTGAGATCCATCTTTTCACACTGAGGACAATTGAGAGAATCAAACTGTTAAAAAAGGTTCCAACATTCACTGATGCTCCAGCAGGAAACACGATGCTTTAAGAGCCAGGGGTGAAAACCTGAACAGCATAATATCCAAATTGTTCTTATTTTGTTTAAATACCAGGGTTTTTTACTGCCCTCCGGAAGCAACGGAAGATACTTACATGTTTCCCCAGAGACAAATTAAGTACAATTTAGCTTGATCTTCAAATTAAAATAAATTGGCTCTTAATGCATCGTGTTTCCTCTGGCACATCTGTGAATGTTTGAACCTTTTTTAATAGTTGTGTTTGAGTCTCCACATTTGCTCAGTGTGAAAAGCTCAAATATCATGCAGTCACTGCTGGAAAGGGTTCAAATATTCAAAAGATGCTGGAAAACTGAAGAATGTGCAGGACCTGGAGGATTTTTCTGAAGAACATTGGGCATTGTTTAACTGCTCAGGACAAACAAGAGACTCGTGAACAACCATCAAACGCAGTGATCATCCAGGGAACCAGACATTTTTATAAATTCTGCGATTTTTTTGTCTTGTGGACTATATGTAAACCTCTTTTATGTAAAAAATATATTTCAGGCCAGAACTATAAAAATACATTCCTGTCTATTTTGTTAAAATGATTCACATTTTCACAGCTTCTGCAAGTGGTGTAAAAACAGAAAAAAAAACTATTTAAAACTACGTACTGTGGTTCATTTGATCATATTCTATGCTCCTGACTGATCCACTCACAGCAGTAATGCTCAATCTGTTCCCTCAGGTAAAAGAGGCCTCCAGGCAACAGCCTCAGATGGTGTTCACCGTGCGCCATGCGACTGTGACTTTTCAGACCGACAGTGAGACGTGGCGAGAGCAGAAGGAGAAGCGGGCAGCTCTGATGGTGGGCATCCTCATCGGAGTGTTCGTCCTGTGCTGGATCCCTTTCTTCCTCACCGAGCTCATCACTCCGCTGTGCTCCTGCCACATTCCACCGATATGGAAGAGTGTCTTCCTCTGGCTGGGTTACTCCAACTCCTTCTTCAACCCGCTCATTTACACAGCCTTCAACAAGAACTACAATAACGCTTTCAGGAATCTCTTCTCCCGCCAGCGCTGAGAGATAGCTGAAATCTTGGCCTCGCCACAAATGCCAGTTTAAACCACCCTTAAGATTTGGGGACGTGTGGTTATCTCAGCTCTTCAGAAACAGATTCACAAACCGAATGATGTCTGGGTTTTTAATTGCCAGGAAAAAAGTGACCATTTGACCCAGTGTCTACATTGAAGAACACTCGGCAATAATGTCAGTCTGTCCCTTGCATTACATGAATATAGATGGCTTCTGGCTTTTGACATTTACAGTGTGACATGTGAGATACATTAGTTTCAACTGAACTCATTTTTATACATTATGTGGCTTGTTCAGTAGAATGAGTATAAAATGAGTATCTTGAGAAATGTATACTTTTATTCAGCAAGGGTTAACATTTAACTATTACAAAAGATTTATTTTTCAAATAAATGCTGGTCTTTTGATAGAATCCTGTAAATAAGTGTAACGGTTTCCACTGAAATATCAACTGCTTTCAACTTTTGATAATAAGTAGAAATGTTTTTGAGCATCAAATCATATTAGAAGGATTTCTGAAGGATCATGTGACACTGAAGACTGGAGTAATGAGGCTGAAAATACAGCTTTGCAATGGAAGGGATAAATTGCATTATAAATATATGTAAATACAGGCCTATATAACAAAATAGAAAACATTTATTTCAAATTTAATAATTTTTCACAGTATTACCTTTTTACTGTTATTTTTTTTTTTAAATTAACATTAAAAATCTTACAAACCCCAAAATTTGAACAGTATATAAAACTGCAATATACATATATAATATAAAATATTATATTATATTAATGATTTGTACATTTTTATATTTTAATGTAAAATTTGAGTATTTATTTATTTTGGGGCAGGTATCACATTCTCACTTAACTTCAGACTTCTGAGAATTGAGTATACAACTTTAGTGTTGTTATATGGGACATCATCTCCTTTAGGAGAGGAAATGACCCAGAGCTACAGGCAGTAGTTGGCATCTTTTTGGTAACATATTGTTGATGATTTAAGATTTCTCCTATAGATCTGTTTTAGGATTTGGTGTTTTAGGATTTGAATTGACAAGCACATTGTACATTTTGTTTAGGCTGTATAGCATTTTGGTCACAATAACCGAACTAATGTTATTCACTGTAGATTATTATTGTTCCTGATTACAGTGCAGACACATTCAGACGCAGATGAGTGGTACAGATGGCTTGTGTTACCGTCATGTGTTAAAATTAATAAACAAGAAAAAATAGTTTGACCTAATGTCTCTGTTTTGAGTAGAGTGAATATGGGAATGATATATTACAGCTCCACTGATTATCTTTATGAATTGTTGTTTGATATGTTCTCATCTATTTTAACTGATGACCAAGCCAGAACATTTCCTGTGAACTGTGAGACTTTGACTGAAGTTATCTCTGCTTTTAGAATTTAAAAATGATGGATCAACAGCACTTATTTCCCCTAAAATGTCGGTGCAAATTATATTGGGCCACTTGACATCTGTAAAGAGCCTGGATTTTCATTCAGTCATATCCATGTCTGAAGCTCCCACTTATATATGAAGTGTTCACCATTACGGGCGGAAATAGCTAAATAAATAGGAGCGATCTTGATCAAAATACTAAATAACAGATGAAAATCAGTAGATAGTGCATGCTATCTGGGCCTTTAATAAAATAATTCAGCCGTTGAAAGGATTCAGCTGTATTCAAATCTAATCTCATTCACCTTCAGTGAAGATGCTTCAGGCGTATTCATATTAAGATATCTGTGGGAATCAACTGTACCCTTATTTTATTTAGCTGTTGCTTCTATCTCGCTGCACTTAAACATTAGAGAATGTGTTCTGAAATCCATGAATGCACAGACAAGTGATTGACAGACCAAAGGCTCAGTTGGCTGCAGATGGAGCTCTGTAGAGTGCTTTTGAGTTTGAAACACACTGCGACTAAAAAATAGACATTTTCAGAGCTAATTGAAGTGAAGTGTCAGGTAAGAAATTTGTTGGTGGCGTTGGAGACATGAATAATGGATGTGACACCTGCCTAAATGGCACCTTCCCATTCATCAGAGATGGAAGGGATAGCAAAACATCTGACTCACTGAGGAAATAAACACATACATGATCCTATTGCAGGTATTCTCACAGACTACATGATGTAATAAATTATGCTAATGACCAAACACAAGAGATCACAGGTGAACGAATTGCTTTATCGGTGTGTGGCTCAAATATTCAAATGCCCTCATTATTTTGTACCTGCGGGAAAAAAACACAGGCAGATCAGAATGAAATGAGCTGCATGTAAGTAATACACAGACCTATTTTTGAACCAATGGTGTGGGATAATATTCACTATTGGCAAATTCAATTTGCTATACCAAGGACAGATGCATCTAAAAGATTTGTCTTTTAGTGGAGTGACAGAACACATGATCAGAGCTCTGTCGTGATTTCAGATCAATGAGGTAGGCTCATGGAATTCAGAAATATACTTTTCATAATGTTCATATTCTTCAGCCTTTAGAAATAAAGAGACAACACAAAGAGATAAGAAAGAAAATGCCTTTGTGGATGGTAACCAGGGAAACAATATATTTGCCAACAAATATAAAACATTTTATTGAATGATGAAAAAACAGATCAGATCCTTTCTTTGAAATAAAACATCTGACATTCCTTCACTGCAGATTATGGGTCGCTGCTGATGGCTAAAGGTTTTTAATGGGATTTATAACTCTTATTAAGTCAATAAATTCAGGTCGTACACATATTTTCTGTGTTTTTCACTGATTTGTTTTAATTGCAGTAAGTAAAAATCTTGAAACAGACCGACACTGAAAGCCATTCAATAAAACAGGTAAGTCATAAACATTTCAAATCCTTTATTGTCACTGAGCAAGACATGTTTTACATGCAAAAACTGGAAGGATGCGCAATAAAAATATCATAATAACGGTAATCATAAAGATCAGAAGTAGTACAAAAAATACTTTCTTTGCAAAAAATAGGGATAATTGAGGGATAATTGTGGACTCACTCTATATTAGGTGTCCTTAATTACTATGTGCTAACCTTTTAATTAATCACTTGATACAATGCACTGATTGTGTACATATATGTTTTTACATTATACTTACATTTTAAAAATTACCTGCATGTAATTACATCTGTATTTAATTTCTGTTGTTGCATTCATAATTACACTGTTGACACTTCCTTTACACCAAACCCTACCCTTAAACTTACCCATCCCATCACACCTGTCCCAAACTTTACCCTTAAACTTACCCATTCCACCACACCTGTCCCTAACTTTATAAACTTACCCACACACCACACCTGTCCCTAACTTTATAAACTTACCCACACACCACACCTGTCCCTAACTTTACCCTTAAACTTACCCACACCACCACACCTGTCCCTAACTTTACCCTTAAACTTACCCACACCACCACACCTGTCCCTAACTTTACCCTTAAACTTACCCACACCACCACACCTGTCCCTAACTTTACCCTTAAACTTACCACACCACCACACCTGTCCCTAACTTTACCCTTAAACTTACACCACCACACCTGTCCCTAACTTTACCCTTAAACTTACCCACACCACCACACCTGTCCCTAACTTTACCCTTAAACTTACCCATCCCATCACACCTGTCCCTAACTTTACCCTTAAACTTACCCATCCCACCACACCTGTCCCTAACTTTACCCTTAAACTTACCCACACCACCACACCTGTCCCAAACTTTACCCTTAAACTTACCCACACCTGTCCCTAACTTTACCCTTAAACTTACACACCACCACACCTGTCCCAAACTTTACCTTTAAACTTACCACACCACCACACCTGTCCCAAACTTTACCCTTAAACTTACCCACACCACCACACGGTCCCTAACTTTGCCCTTAAACTTACACCACCACACCGGTCCCTAACTTTACCCTTAAACTTAGCCACACCACCACACGGTCCCTAACTTTACCCTTAAACTTACCCACACCACCACACCGGTCCCTAACTTTGCCCTTAAACTTACCCACCCCACCACACCTGTCCCTAACTTTACCCTTAAACTTACCCATCCCACCACACCTGCCCTAACTTTACCCTTAAACTTACCCACACCACCACACCTGTCCCTAACTTTACCCTTAAACTTACCCACACCACCACACCTGTCCCTAACTTTACCTTTAAACTTACACACCACCACACCTGTCCCTAACTTTACCCTTAAACTTACCCATCTCATCACACCTGTCCCTAACTTTACCCTTAAACTTACCCATCCCACCACACCTGTCCCTAACTTTACCCTTAAATTTACCCATCCCACCACACCTGTCCCTAACTTTACCTTTAAACTTACCCACACCACCACACCTGTCCCAAACTTTGCCCTTAAACTTACCCACACCTGTCGCTAACTTTACCCTTAAACTTACACACCACCACACCTGTCCCAAACTTTACCTTTAAACTTACCCACACCACCACACCTGTCCCAAACTTTACCTTTAAACTTACCCACACCACCACACCTGTCCCAAACTTTACCTTTAAACTTACCCACACCACCACACCTGTCCCAAACTTTACCCTTAAACTTACCCACACCACCACACCTGTCCCTAACTTTGCCTTAAACTTACACACCACCACACCTGTCCCAAACTTTACCCTTTAAACTTACCCATCCCACCACACCTGTCCCTAACTTTACCTTTAAACTTACCCACACCACCACACCTCTCCCTAACTTTACCCTTAAACTTACCCATCTCATCACACCTGTCCCTAACTTTACCTTTAAACTTACCCATCCCACCACACCTGTCCCTAACTTTACCTTTAAACTTACCCACACCACCACACCTCTCCCTAACTTTACCTTAAACTTACCCATCTCATCACACCTGTCCCAAACTTTACCTTTAAACTTATCCATACCACCACACCTGTCCCTAACTTTACCTTTAAACTTACCCACACCACCACCTGTCCCTAACTTTACCCTTAAACTTACCCATCTCATCACACCTGTCCCAAACTTTACCTTTAAACTTATCCATACCACCACACCTGTCCCTAACTTTACCTTTAAACTTACCCACACCACCACACCTGTCCCTAACTTTACCCTTAAACTTACCCATCTCATCACACCTGTCCCAAACTTTACCTTTAAACTTATCCATACCACCACACCTGTCCCAAACTTTACCTTTAAACTTACCCACACCACCACACCTGTCCCAAACTTTACCCTTAAACTTACCCACACCACCACACATGTCCCAAACTTTGCCCTTAAACTTACCCACACCACCACACCTGTCCCTAACTTTACCCTTAAACTTACACACCACCACACCTGTCCCAAACTTTACCTTTAAACTTACCCATCCCACCACACCTGTCCCTAACTTTACCTTTAAACTTACCCACACCACACCTCTCCCTAACTTTACCCTTAAACTTACCCATCTCATCACACCTGTCCCAAACTTTACCTTTAAACTTATCCATACCACCACACCTGTCCCTAACTTTACCTTTAAACTTACCCACACCACCACACCTGTCCCTAACTTTACCCTTAAACTTACCCATCTCATCACACCTGTCCCAAACTTTACCTTTAAACTTATCCATACCACCACACCTGTCCCTAACTTTACCTTTAAACTTACCCACACCACCACACCTGTCCCTAACTTTACCCTTAAACTTACCCATCTCATCACACCTGTCCCAAACTTTACCTTTAAACTTATCCATACCACCACACCTGTCCCAAACTTTACCTTTAAACTTACCCACACCACCACACGCTCCCTAACTTTGCCCTTAAATGTACCCACCACCACACCTGTCCCTAACTTTACCCTTAAACTTACCCACACCACCACACCGGTCCCTAACTTTACCCTTAAACTTACCCACACCACCACACCTGTCCCTAACTTTACCCTTAAACTTACCCACACCACCACACCTGTCCCTAACTTTACCCTTAAACTTACCCACACCACCACACCTGTCCCAAACTTTCCCCTAAACTTACCCACACCACCACACCTGTCCCTAACTTTACCCGTAAACTTACCCATTCCACCACACCTGTCCCTAACTTTACCCTTAAACTTACCCACACCACCACACCAGTCCCTGTCCCTAACTTTACCCTTTAACTTACCCACACTACCACACCTGTCCCTATCTTTACCCTTAAACTTACCCATTCCACCACACCGGTCCCTAACTTTACCCGTAAACTTACCCATTCCACCACACCTGTCCCTAACTTTACCCTTTAACTTACCCAACCCACCAAACCTGTCCCTAACCCTCAGCTGTATGTGTTTGTTGTGAAATTTCTGCACTTGAATTGCGATTCAATTATATTCTGATTTGGCAGTATGTGGGTGTATATAAAATAGCATGAAAAGATAGATACAAAGGTACATACATTAGGCACAAAGATAACCAAACCGAGACATACTGCCAGATCTCCTAATTTTCTCAATTACATGTATGAGATGAAAACTATCAGAAGGAAACAATCACAAATAGACACAGTGTATTATAAGACAGCATTTGTTCAGAAAAAGTTTGCTCTCAATCTAACTGCAATGTCATTAATATATTGCAAAGTGTTATTTCCCTGCAGATATCAAGCAATTAATTTTTCAATTATTATCAAAGCATTCTTTCACAATAATTTTTGATATCATATAGCTTGATTAATGAGAAAGATTGTCTAGGTTTTAGATTTCAAACAAGAGCAATGTAATTGATAAATTGTTCACTCCCCATCTATTGCTCAAATGTCACTTGATTGAATTTTTAACTACTCTGCAGAACTTTAATAAGTCAATGACGTCTAATGTGTGACAATCACAAAATTGATTCCCAACGATGTAGGCTACCCATAATATTACAACATGCATAGATTCTCTACCAAATACCTTTGACTGGAACATGCCCGTAAAGGTGTACGGTTTTATTCTGATCAAGTTTTGTATGTTGGATTTTGATGTTTTTATTTGCAAGGCCTTTATTACAACTTTGTTTGGTTGCTGTGTTATGCAAAACTGCCCCCTGGTGTACATACATGGGAAACACATTGCCTGAGGATTAAAGATTAGTTACAGGGTCGAGGATAGTTACAGAAAAGTGTATATGTGCAATACACATTATTATATTAAGAAAAGCATACATATATGTACTATAATGTTGAAAACTGATTTTTCTGCTTAATCTTTATGTTATATATTGTTTTCAGGATTCACTGCTAAATAGAAAGATCAAAAGAACAGCATTTATTTTAAATCCAAATCTTTTGTAATATAATAAATGTCTTTACTGTTACTTTTGATCAATTGAATGTGTCCGTGAAGTAATAAAACAATATTCATTTCTGTTTTACAGACTATTGAATGGTATCATGTTTTAAACATATATGAAAAAGCACAACTGTTTCCAACAATAAGACATGTTTTTGAGCTCCATATTAGAATGATTTCTGAAAGATCATGTGAAACTGAAGACTGGAGAAATGCCTTGTATATTTAGAAAGGCGCTAAATAACCAGCAAACCAGCAAACAAAATCAAAATCTTATACTTACTGAGATATAAGCATTGAGACAACTTTCCCATAGGACAATCAGTCCTGGTCACATGAGTAGACATTTAATAGACACATATATAAAAAGACACATTTTGTATGTTTGGTCTCGGAGCATGTTGAACTTCATACACAGAACATGTCACATAAGTGTAAACCAGCCTGATGTCCCAAAGCTGTTGTGTAATTATCACCTGTTGTCTTCTTTTTGTCCTGGTGAGGGCACACTAGACAGCAAAACAACAGATCCTCCCTCCATAATATCAAAACATTTAAACAACTGCTTGTAATGTAATATTATAAGTGCACTTACATGGCATATTTACCATTTATGTTTGGTAGAGGTATATTTACCTCAACGGTTTTTACCTCAACGAATCCATATAAAGATCTCAGGATATAATACGAATGGTTACACATCACATGGTCAAATACATCAACATTAAAAGACCTTGACAAACTCTGAAACGCGTCCAATCGGAAGCATAATTAGATCATTTAATTGACAGCTAGATTCAGTGCAGGGATGGGACCTTGTGACCTGAGAGAATTAGGTTTTGACATCCCTTTACCTGACTGTCTGACACAGCGTGACAGACTGATTAAGACCAATTTTACCCATGTGGTCACATTTGCCACTTGCTTTTCAGGTGTAGCCATCACATCTGTGTACAAGCTTTCATTTCTGGAATATAGGCCACATGTTACAATTGGTGTGAAGGTTTTCATTAATTTATAGGCAAACATCCTGAGAAAGATTCAGAATCTTTCATTTTATATCATGAAATGGGCAGTTGATGTCATATTCCACTAAAACAGGATCCTTGGAAAATCTAATCTAGCTCCAGAGCCTCCATCAGCACAAATTAGTCATGATTAAAGGTTAACAGCTAACGAAGGACAGATCAAATCACTTGGCAACACAGCAGAATGTAACACGCTATGACATGATGAATTAATTCTGATTCAGATTACTCATTGAGAGGTTTAATGCTATACCTCTGACGGCCAATAAGTATCCTGACATTTCAAGCAGAATAGTAGCGTATATGATGAATTCATTACTGCCAAAAGCCATTTGCTCACACAGACATGACAGAGTTGATCTGTTTTGGCTTAGTGAGACAAGAGTCCTCAATTCAATATCTTTATTGATTTCAATGAAGACATTCAGATTACAGAATGTGTAAGCTTACAACTGCTTTGGTATCTCACTGATTCTTGAGATAAGGGACAAAAACATGTTTTAGATGTTAAAAATAGATGTTTTAACATTTTCACACAATACATTTTTATATTGACAGAGTTGACAAATAGGCCTAGGCTTACTGACGGTGTTGTGTCCAGCTGCGGCCAAATATACAGTAGCCTATGTAAATAGAATCATCATAAACAGCATTAGAAGACATATTAAATCACATTGTACTTTTTTGAGAGCACAGTTTGTCAAACATCATTCATAATAAAACCTGACAGAGTTGGTCTTTATTTCGTAGCTGTGTGGACCGAACGTGAAATATTGGACTATGATAAAAGTGGACCGTTCAAAAGTTCATTTGGAATCGGAACTATAGGGTGTGTTCACAGTTGGCATGTTTGGTTCAATTAAAACGAACCCGGGTGCGCACCGAGACCGATGAAAAAGCGATCTCGGTCCATTTCCAAACAAACTCTGGTGCGGTTCGAATTATATATGAACGCAACGCGGACCAAAGACAGGAAGTTGAGACCCTCACATCGGTAGTCGCGATGTTGGCATCACAGTTCAGTAGCCTATAAGAACCGCGTCTCCTCGAAGCAGCTCTTCGTTTGTGTTTGAGTGAGTGACACGGGATTCCTGCCGCTGTTTTGACTCCATATCCCCATAAGCTCTTCACGAGTTCTCTGCTGGTCATCATATGCACGCTATGCACATTGCACACACAACGAGGTAATTTATCCCAGCACACAGCTTTGGATGTTCGGTAAGTTCTGTCTTAAAATAGGCTATAGGCCTACGTCATAAAAGGCGATCAGGTTGTTTAAGTATCCATGCCTTTAGGTTCGGTGATAAAAATGCCAATCTGAGCGCTAATAGGACCAGAACCAAAACGTGTGAACGCACCCTGAATCCCATCTTTTCAGCGGTCTCGGTCCGCTTGTTTAGTGTGCACCAGGGTTCGGATGACAGCGTTCAAACTTTGAGCTGCACTAACAGAGCAAATCTCACCAGGGTTCGTTGTAATCGAACCAAACATGCCAAGTGTGAACACACCCTAAACAACCATTTAGGAACACACATCATGGCCATATTCCCTAATGATAATGTCAAGATTCATCTGGATCAAATTGTGGAAGAAAGCACTCAAAGAAGGGAGCATGAAGAATAATTTTCAAGACCTTAAATTAATTTAATTGAAAGTATTTGGGATGTACTGGAGGAGACTTAACAGACTGCTTGACTTTTGCATTGTCAATACAAGATCTTGACCAAATATTGATGCACCTCTTGATGGAAATAACAATCACAACATTTATTTATATCAAGAGGTATCAATTTGAGGACAGTTATGGCCAAATTGTTAAAGAAACTTGTAACCCGAAGGTCACAGGTTTGAGTCTCAGTACCGGCAGGAAATGTAGGTGGGGGCAGTGAATGAACACTCATTACCCACCACTGAGGCCCTTGAGCAAGGCACCTAACCCCCAATCGCTCCCGGACGCCACAGCAAAAATGGCTGCCCACTGTTCCGGATGTGTGTGTGTGTGTGTGTTCAATGCTCACCGCTGTGTCTGTGTGCACTTGGATGTGTGAAATGCAGAGCACAAATTCAGAGTATGGGACATACTTGGCTACATGTCACGTCACTTTCACTTTCATACATTTTTGGTCAAGATCTTGTATTGACAATGAATTTCAATGAATTTAAAGTCGGGACTCCTGAAATTAAGGAGGTGCCAATTCATGTGTGAAAATTACTCTTCATGCTCCCTCCCAACCATTCTTTCACAATTTGAGCCAGATGAATCTTGACATTGTCATCCTGGAATATGGTCATGATGTGTCTTCCTACATGGTTGTTTTCATCTTTCCCTCAGGTCATTTTTTTAAATGTAAAAAAAAATTGTGTTCATCAGAGTGGTCCAAGACCTTGGGACTTTTGTCACACTGGAACCACGAATACACAAAAATTGACTGAATTAATTTATGTGGTTGAAATTTTAAAAAGTAACAAATCCTTCCCTCAGAGGTCAATTTGACCCTCTTAGAAATGATTGGAATTAAAACTAAATATGCTGAAAGTTTACCAAATAAAATATTTGATAAATGTTCAGGTGTATCTGAATGCACACTGAAGAGCAAACACAAGAACTGACTTTAGGACCCAGCGGAACAGCTCACTTGCTCCATATAGAGCTATAAGGCATGACTCATGAGTCATGAAATATCATGTTATATTATTTTTTTCCACAAGAGGTCGGCAGAGACATCCAAATTGACCCAATGTGAGCTATTTTGAGCTGGTTACTGCATGTATTGGAGTTATGTTGAATTTAAGATTGTGCTTAAACTATATTATTTATTGATAAAATTGACTGGATTTGTTTATGTGGTTGAAATAAAAAAATCCGGCCCTTGCGGGTCAATTTTACCTCCTTAGAAATTAATGGAATGCAAATTTTAACCACCTCCCTATGTCTTTGGAATTCTTGATTCTGATTGGTCGATGGCGAAATCCCTGACATTTCATAATATATGAAAGCGAGGCTGTGAGGGATAAAATTAACGTGTTTTAAATGGCATTCTCTGTAAAAATTATAAAACTACCTGACTTCTTATAATTGTCTGGAGTTTTTTTTACTGAAAATTATTGAAATATATGTTTGCCGTGTTTTGTCAGCAGAACAATTCAAACACACATTAGGCTAAATAACAGGACAGCCCACTGAAGAGATGTATCCCCCAGCCTCGCTTTCATTCCCGTTAAAAGACGGCGCTGATGTGAATAAGGTCTGTATCACTTTGCTCTTCTGGCTGACTGAAACCGGCTCTACTTTTTTGTCTCTCCTATCACAAGAATAGGGGGAATCATTAAAGTTAACATAAAGGTTCAGATTACATATAATAAAAAGAAAAATGTCAAAAAATTGGCAAATATTCATAAACAAAACAAAATCAAGTATTGTCAGTTTATCAGAGGATGACCAAACTAGCCCTTGACCGCACTTCACCTTCTCACCTAGGCCAGGCTATATACATTACAGGCTTATCTTATCAAATTACTGTGGATTCCTCCTGCCAGAAAGTATAGCCTATTTGTAATCAATACACATATATTATCATTGTACATGGTCTATCCCCACTCACTTAAGTTACTCTCATTCTATATTTCTCCCTCCCTCCTTTCCTCTATCTTGTTAGAGCACATATACAGAGATGCTGGCATACATCCAGCTCTCTTAGTGTGCCCAGACTGCCGCTGGGATGAGCGCAGTAACCTTCAAGGAAATGTATTCCGGTGTCATTGGCCGGACTCTGTGCTTCTGTTTGCAGACAGAATACAGAGGTGCCCATTCTCCGGCATCATGGGAACTCCCACCATCCCTTGCATCTGTGCCTCCACCCACCTCCAACCAATTATGAGCGAAAACAAAAAGCGGGGGATAGAAATGAGGCACTGCGCCCTCTGAGGAATGAGTCTCTTCATTTCAATATCAGAGCCAGAGGATGAGCAAGTTGGCACATTCAGACCAGGAGGCCAGCATTCAGTATGCTGCCTATTATCTGGTTTTATCTCGGTCAACCAGATCACTAAATGTTGATTTAAACACTTGATATGCTGCCATCAGCTTTACGTTGAATGTGTGACAGGAGTGATATTAATATTTATGATAATTATAAAGAAGTCCTATTTATTAATAAATTAAAATAAGTAGATGCATGAAGTACATTATGATCTACAGGGGAAATAATCATCTTAAATCAATAACATCTTTGGAATCTTTACCAACATCCTGTATTACTTCATTACTTTGCTTTTGGCATCACCAACTGCTAAACAGAAGAGAGATTTATGATATTCTGACATCATTTAAATCAGAAAGGAATGCCGCAAAATTGGACTTGGAATGAAACCACTTTCATCCCTAAAGCATTTATACATCAAATATTCATTTCTTGGCATTCATGTGATATTGCTATGAATAACTAAACACAAAGCAATAAAAACAAGTAGCGTATCAGGGGATTTGACAGACAACAATTACATCAAATTGACTTTAATTAAAAACTGATGAAAATATCATGCGATGTCTACAACCTGGTTGAACTGTGTAAGTGTGTGTCTATTGACTTGCCTTGAACAGATGTGAAGGCTCTCTGACCTAAAGAAGAACTGTACATATTCAAACACCAAAAAGGCTCAGAATTGTCTATTTATCCATTAACTTAGCCTACTTTTTTATTTGAAAAAGCCACTTTTATATTTTCCTGTATCTGACCTAATGTCTTGTGAAACATTTACATCTATGCATTTCATTGTGCAAACATCATGCTTGTCAATAAATATGAATATATTTTATTCAGGAACTGTGGTGTTATGGAAATGACATGTGTGTCTGATTGTCATTGCTGTGAAACACCATCGCCCGCATCCCTCCCATTTCCCCTGTCCCATCCCTCACAGGCCAGACACTGTTCTATCTATTTGCACACTGTCAGTCTCAAAAGCAAGTGGCCCTCTCCTTCTCCTTCTGGGCAAGTCCCTCCTGAGAGGCGGCCCATTCCTGCCTGCTGGGATACTGACAGTTAACCTTTTGCTCAGAGATTTCTGGGAGCTCTGCCAGATTTTTCCCACTCTGAATAGCTTTTTAAGAAAAAGCTGCAAACTTAACAGATCACACATCCTGAGCTGTGTACTATCTCTGCTACATTAGCTTACCTACAGAGCCTGTTATAAACCTCTGCTGGAGTGAAACAAGCTGATGACCTCTCCATGTGCAGTGTCTTGTTGTTCTTGAAACTTCTAAATACCCGCAAGGTATTCCATATGTTTAAGGTCATCGTAGTTGGCAAATTAGAAACAACAGTTGCATGAAACAGGACTGAACGTTGCACGCGATATGATAATGCACACAGCTTCAGTACAATAGCATTAGTATGTCAATGGACACATGAATGAATATCCTGTCATATACGACATACACCATAAGACATCTCTGAACTTTTGATCCCCTCCAAGTCTTGCTATCTATATTGTTGAACCCAAAGACTTAGTGAACAATGGGGTTCGACACAGGGAATATGGGATACAGTACAGGTGTCTCTCACCCAATCTGGTAATTAAGTGGGGTAAGAGCCAGGAGAGGCTCAGCGGGGGCGATGCCTGGATGGTAGGGGTGCTTAAGTCACTGCAGGGTATGTAGGAGATCACAGAGTGCCAGAGACAGACACCCCACCAGGAGACCAGGCTGCCTTTTGACATGGCAGGAGTGCGGAGGTGTCACCATGCTTGTGTGCACATTTGGGATTGTGTCTCTAATTCATGGGGCCGAATGAAATGAGTTCCACCACTATATACTATACTTTACTATACTGGCCAAACATCTTAGAATCAAGTGAGTTTGGTCTTACCTTGTAAAATTCTCGAATTTAGTTATATATTGCAAGCTGAAAGCTCTTCCATTGCAAAACACTGGATGATGAATCTGTACTAATTACCAATGCTTGCAGAGTTATCTCAACTTTCTCACAATACAGCTGTGAAAAGGTACACAGCATGAGCTACAAACTAATTCATTAAAATAAATTACAGAGATTAATATCCATAGCAATTATGAGCCATTAGGTCAGTTTAGCAATGTTATGTCTTGAAATTCTTAGTCTGCCCTAATGATAACTAGCAAACCATTAAGTCCATTGTTTATAAGCCAAATACAGACAATTTATTATTTATAAAAATATACAATCATATGAGAGCCTCTTTCTTTGTAAGACACTCTCAACTTAGTGCATCAAGTTTACATTTGCCACACTAAAAATCTGATGGCAAATTATAGCACTCTTTTTTTTTTACTATTCCACACGCGCACACACACACACACACACACACACACACACACACACACACACACGTCTGGTTCACTATCTTTGTGGGGACTCTCCATAGACTTAATGGTTTTTATACCATATAAACTGTACATCCACACACACACACACTGCCCCTAAACCTACCCATCACAACAAACATTCTGCATTTTTACTTTCTCAAAAAAACTCATCCTGCGTGATTGATAAGCCCTTTGAAAAGTGGGGACCGCTGGCTGGTTTCAGGTTTACTATCCTTATGTAATATATGTAAAATAATATATATCACAATGTAATATAAACAAGGACACACACACACACACACACACACACACACACACTGATTATATATGAAAACATTCTCCATTTAAGGAAAGCGAATTTATTGAACATCATAAGCAAAAAAAACTATACAGGGTCTTCAGGTTTTTGAAAATTAAATTAAGGGCTTGCTCCCCAAAGAAATTGAGATCATATCATTAGGATTATTATACTTTAATAATATGACATTAATTGAAAATCAAAGAGTGACCTGCTGGAACACACTTTCTTAGCAGTGCCTCTTACAAAAATGCCCCTTGGGTTGATTTACAGTAGTACTTACATTGGGAGCTAATAAGTAGAGTTAAATGAAAAAACGGGACAACGTTTTTAATTAGGGCAGTCATCCCTAAGAACAACATACTTCAAGTTGATGAGTGAGATCATCATACCCAGAGTGCAAGGTATTATGCTGGTTTTGACCTACAAAAATGACTCAATAGGTCAAGGTCGAGAATCATCATGTCCTGCTGAGTGTCAAAATTAGAATCATTTGGAAAGGCGTCAAATCAGGAACAAGTTTCCCTAATTCAATACACAATTACAATCAAAAGCTATTTAATCAATCTAAAACTATTTTAAACAGCATTTTGCTAATTATTATGCGTGTAAGCTTTAATTAGTTCATATTAATTGAGAGGCTATGGAACAGTTGTAGCTACTTTTTAAAATGTATTTGCCACAACGAAGGAAAATTAACGTGAACGATTAAAAGAAAAGGAAGTGAGAAATGGTAAAAAGGACCATATAGAAACACTTTCCTTGACACGAATTTTAACCAAAAGAGATTTTTAAAAACAACAACAGTATGCCAATACAACTACCTTTTCTACACTAAGATAATAAGAACAGCGAGCAACTTTTTGTCTCTAAAACATTTGCAGAGGGCCATTACCCAAATCCTCAATTGAGAGGGTTCTTAAAGAGCTTAAGGGTCTTGAGTCTCATAAGAGATCAGTCTAAAGAGCGCGTTCAGCTCCGCTGAGCCTTTAATAAGTAAGATACATCCCTGTCCCACTGTGCTCCTCTCCTTAGCTCACATTTCAGTCATGACTTGAGCGGACGACACTACTGAAAGTAGGGTTAAAAGGTCTCCCTTTCTTGGTGCACACATGAATTTTTCGTCAGTCCAGTGTGATTCCAAAAATGCATGAAAAACAAAGTAAATATAGTTGCTTTACACACAGCTGAGGTCACTGATCTCATGCGACAGAGACGAATTCGAATGTTGTGTGCGATTATTTTCAACCGTTTAAAATATCGAATATTGGTTCAAACTTTCTAATTCGTATTACAGAATAGAAACAATCTAGCATTTTATCCAGTTTTTTGACATCATGTTAATCTAACAGGTGAAATGAATAGAAATGGGTCTGTCTTTATAATTTCACGAGGATTGCAGGCAGAGAATTTACATTAATTGCCTATTAGTGCTCTCACAAGTTTCCTTTTTTCCCGGACGCCAAAGAACGAACGCCACATGCGAACTCAGATTCCGAACACAGTATAATTTGAGATTTGGGGTTTACAGATGAGAACATCGACACATATGGTCGTGAACCACCAATGAACATGGCTACATCCCTAAATGCATAATGTCATTTTACAACAAAGGA